>JBBJLS010050925.1:0-13392 GCA_037577275.1 Bryconaethiops microstoma
AGTACTTCAGTACTTTAACTTAAGTGAAATTTGACTGTATGACTTTCACTTGTATTGGAGTAACATTTGACTGGTGGCGTCTGTACTTTCACTTAAGTAATGAAGTTAGGTACTTTGTCTGCCTCTGACTGTTACAAATACAATTATTAGTTTACAATGGCTGTTTTGCAGGTAGGCATGACCAAATAAAATAATAAAAAAATTAACATAGAGGAATTATTTTAATGTTTTTTGTTTGTTTTATGACAGAGCAACACTAACATACAAACTTGTGTTGGCCCATCTGAGGATTTGTATAGCAGCCACCCATCAGTAACTGTCCCCAATTTTGGGAATAACACTTTGAGGGCGTCACATAACGGAAGGAAAAAATAGATACAAGTGTAATCTTTCCCAAAAAGAGTGTCAAAACTTGTCACTAAAATCAGAAATAGCATTGATGACACTGCATGACAAACTAGCAAATCCTTGTAACTTCACAGCCTACAGTACAACTAGCCTAAATAACTAATTGCATTTTATTACCTCTTCATGTGTTGTGCTTTCATCTAGATGAGCAGTCCTACGGCCCAGTCTTGCATGAATATGGACTATTTGCTCCAGCCACATCCAATGGTTTAGGTCTCTCAGCAGGAACAGAACTTGGTGCTGGAAAGCGCCTCTTCCCTCTGCCCTCATCTGTTTTGTGATTACATTAAAATATTATTTATTATTGTCAAATCCTACTATGATTTTTTTCATTTCTTAATTAATTTAGCATTAGCTTTAAGTGAAAGGCTAATGTTATACATTAAAAAAACAAACTTCTCTTCACCTGGTCATTTCCATTTGAACTGATTCTGTCTGTCTCTGTTCTCTGCAGGATTGTATCCAATAATATTTATTAATCATCAATACATCTACCATGTACAGGTAAAATAAGCCATATGTACATGAATTCAAGTTTAATACTAAACCTCATGTGCCGATTTGTGACGCAACCACCAGCTGCACCCTGTTGACCAGACGAACTGAGTAAATATAATAAGCGGCGAGCTGATTGCAAAATATTGTCACCACGACTGCTCTGTCATCACAAACAATGCAGAAAAAGTAAGAAGCGTATTACAAACTAGCAGTACAAAAATTACATTATAAACAGCTAAATGTTACTGGGCTTTAATTAGGTTGACCATATTGTGATTTCCAAAAAAGAGGACACTTAAAGTATGCCTTCTCTGTACACAATTATATAGGAAAAGACACACATTCAGATAGGCTTCTTAAACATGCTTGATTATACCTAAAATAATCTCTCTGCAACTCTCAACAGTACAAACATAATATAAAAACCTCTGGAATGAAATGATAATGCACTTCGGTATTAGAAAATCAATCTATGTGTAGATATTGTTCAATAAATCTGGTTAATATGCAACGTGATTGAATAATATCTATTACTCAATTTTACGAACATAAATGGCAAATAGAGTAAATGGACTCACCGAAGCAGCATCACTGGTATTGTTGAACATGGCAACTGTGTGGATGTCAAATGAATGGTGGAGCGTAACCTGATTGCCTGGACATTGGATGAATTGAGACAGAGATCGATTGATTCTCCATAGTTACCCAAATTTTGACTCTGTATCTTTTGACACTGAATTTTTTGAGACTGAATTTTTTTTACACCAAATTTTTTGAGACATTAAATATTTTTACACCAAATTATTTTTTCATGCTGAATTTTTTTGAGATCTTGAATTTTTTTATGCTGAATTTTTTTGAAGATGTTGATTTTTTTACATGTCAAATTTTTAAAAACTGAATTTTTTGAGATACTGAATTTTACACTGAATTTATTTCAACATTGAAAAAATCAGAGTCGGATAAAAAAATCAGTGCTAGAAATTTGATGGTTTTTAAAATTCAAAGTCTGACTTTGATGCTGAAAATATTCAGTGCTAGAAATTCATATTCACACTCCGATGGCACAGAAATACTTCCATACTGCTGCCATCGATGCTGCATGTGAGGATGTCACAGCAGAGTCTGCAGAGGCGGGATAATACATTCTAGACGATTCTTTCCACGCTGCATTGTAAAGGAAGATATCTGTTGTGATGTGGATGAGAACATGTGGCCCCACATACAGGATCATCAGCAATTGTAGAAAGCATGTAGATGTATAAATTGTTTCCCTTTTTGGTTTTGTAATTGATTTTTCATTTTCTATTATGATTATCATTTCATTCGTTATGCATAAATCAGGGTACTGTATTTTTTGACTGCAATTTCAGTGCATGGTCTGTCACTATACAAACATTAAAATATTGTTCTTAAATCAGTCTCCCACAATCAGCGATGTGTGTAATGTCAGTGGCCGCTAGAGGCCGCCATTAGAAAGAACTTACGGGGACTCTTATTTTGACAGAGGTGACGTTTTCCCTGGTTGGAGTAAGGATTCTCAGCCAGCCAGGGATTAAGGAATAATTATGTTGAGGTTTTCATTGGTCTTTAGTTTGTGTGCGTTCACTATAAAGAGTATGTCTGTTCATGTTTTGGGTGTCTGTCAACTCCCACGGTAGCTTTGGTGCATGTCTGGTCTTTGTTTGTGTTCTTGTGTCTGTTCTGTTTTGCCTTTTTTTAAATAAAACTCTGTGTCTGTGCCTTGTGTCAGGACTAGCACAACCATTACATGACAATGTGTAATTTTTTTTCTTTTTCTGTTTCCGGCCTTTGTCATTCAGATGTTTTGCTGAGTTTACATCAGAAAATGCTTATAGAGTGCAAATGTTACATTGATAAAATTACTAAATATATTGAATGTCTTGTCCATTAACCACAATTCATGGACTTGGGCTTCTTATGGCACTGACATGTTCATTGACAATATTTGCTTTTGAGAGATGGACTAAGAATTCTCAACAGGTTACTTGCTTTTACAGGTAATCCATGATGTTTTGCTGTTTGCACTAAATGTTTTGCAAATGTTAAGGATGATATGACAAATGCACCAAAGCAACCAAGAAAAACTGTAATAGGCTTATATGACCTTATTCAAATGACTGATTTCACGTTCTTTGACCATACGAACCTTTGAAGGTTTGTATGGTAAAAACAGAAACCATCTGGCTTGGCATGAATTCAATGTTTAGCATCTACCTTGACTTTGTATGTGAAGGCAGGGTCTGTCTGTTTTAGTATCGGTGCTGTGGTAAACATATCCTCGTCACAGGGTGTCCCCTTCTCCTCACATGCCGGGCAAGCACACACGCACCACGGGTAGTCGAAATGCATACTTTTTTATTTGAAACAGAAAAGAACAGAACACTAGACTATAGACTAAACCAAGGGATACAGTAACCAAACAGGGTAACAACCGGGTTGACCAACATCAGATCATAAACAAAAAACTCTTTAAATACACATAAAAGAAAAGACAAGACCCAATAAGCAAACAGAGCTACTAAACATAAACTCAAATCAGCTGTGACTAAGAACCTCAAGTCTTCTTCAAAATAAAAGTCCCAACACCAAAATACACAGACTTAAACAACCGTCACAGTGCCCAGGCCTGACAGTACCCCCCCTCCTAAGGCGCACCCCCGGGGCTGCCCACAAAACACCAAAGGAGGAGGGGGGGAGGCGGAGGCAAAGGGAAGCGTCCCGTGAGCAACACCCGGCCGCGTCCACCTGGATGACCTCCTGGCCGGCGTTCCGCACAGCCAGGGCGATCTGGGTGGGTCTCATGGGACGCTCCCTTTTGAGTGTCCCAATCCTATACTGGGAGCCCCCTACCGGGAGCCCTTCACTGTCCTCAGGGGTGGAGCCCCCTACTGGGAGCCCCTCACTGTCCTTGGGGGTGGAGCCCCCTACTGGGAGCCCCTCACTGTCCTCAGGGGCGTAGCCCCCTCCTGGGGCCCTTCCAAAGGGAACCCCTCGCTGTCCATGCGGTTGGCGCTCTCTACCGGGACCCCCTCAATGTCCTCAGGGGTGGAGCCCCCTACCAGGAGCCCCTCAATGTCTTCAGGGGCGGAGCCTCTTACCGGGAGCCCTTCCGCAGGGAACCCCTCGCTGTCCATGCAGGCAGAGCCACCTACCGTGAGCCCCTCACTGTCCTTGGGGGCGGAGCCCCCTACTCGGAGCCCCTCACTGTCCTCTGGTGCAGAGCCCTGGGAGCCCTTCAGCAGGGAATCCCTTGCTGTCCTCGTGGGCTGAGGCCCCTCCCAGGAGCTCCTCCTTAACTCTGGAGTCTATTTTTTCACAGAATGGTCCTCTGGAGCTTGCGAAGATCCCAGTACCACCCCCCCCCAAAAAAAATAAATTCCTGGGAAGGCCCCCGGCTCCTGTAGCCCCTCTAAAATCCCCTCTGTGGCTGTAATGTGCCCCTCAGTGGCTATAATGGGCTCTACTAAAAGGCCTAAAGGCTTTTAATCAAGAGGGCCAAAAAGGTCCACAGGCTGTAGGCTCCAGGCTGCCCCGACTACGCTACCTGGAGCTGGTACACGAAGCCGGGGAGTAGGTGTGGGAGGCTGCAGCTGGCTCCTGGGTGCTGGTACGGGCCTCCAGGTAGTAGCCTCGATGCTCGCGAGCGTGGTCTGGGCGCTTGAGCACGTGGTCTGGGTGCTCGGAAGTGTGGACTCGGTGCTCTCCAGCATGGTCTCCACTACGGGCTGGACAGGCCACGTAGTTATGGTGGCCGGCACTTCTTGCCGCATCGAGGACTGGAACGATGCCTTACTCAGATGAGTAAGGGGGTCCTAGTGCCCCAGCCTGCAGGAATAATGCTTCCCTGCTCCAGCTGGGAGCTCACCTTTCGAGGTGTGCTGGGCACGAGCCAGAGTGGTGGAGCAACAGAGGACGCCTCTGACGTCATGGGCAGCTGGTGATGAGGTGGACGACGTGAGCGCCGCGGACCCCCACTTCTCCTAGGTCCACGTTCTGTGGGCGAGCCAGGGGTGAGGGGGTCCACAATACGCTCCTGACGTATAATAGGTGATCCGTCGATCTACCCGCCCCTCCAGAAGCCCAGATCCTCCTCCTCGTCCTCCGAGTCTCCACCACACAACAGCTTGGCGGTAGAAAACCGGCTCTTCCTCACCGGCTTACCCCCGCGCTAGATCCACACTGCCCCACTCCTCTCAAGCAGGGTGATAGTAGCGGCCCCAAGGATGAGTTCCTTAGGTGCCGGCTCTCTTCCTGCGGGCTCCCCTCCTGGAGGCTGAACCCAATCAGCCCCGTTCCAGACGAGCTCCTCCTTGAGCACCCCGTAAAGCTCAAGGGGCCCAATAAGCAAACAGAGCTACTAAACATAAGCTCAAACCAGCTGTGACTAATAAACTCAATTCAATTAAAAAAAAAGTCCCAACACCAAAATATACACCCACCGTCACAGTGCCCAGGCCTGACAATCAGTGTTTGAAATACAAGGACAGCTGCTGGCGGCAGGTTGGCGAGTTTTGGCTCAGCAACCAAACTGAAGTTCCTGATAAATATTCTGTTATTATTGGAGAACCCCTAAAAGCACTGCAGTTCTTTGAATGATTGTGGTACTGGCTGGTTTGTACCAATAGCATCTGTTTCAGCAGGATAATATGCCCTGCCACATTGCTAAAAGTTCGGGATAGGTTTTAGGAACATGACAAAGAATACAAGTTGCTGACTTTGCATCCTAATTCCCAGATCGGAGTCTGATCAGCATTTGCTGGACCAAGTATTCTGATCCATGGATGCCTCCTCTCACAGTTCACAGGACTTAAAGGACCTGCTGCAAACACCTTGGTGCCAGATCCCACACCACACCTTCAGAGGTTATGTGAAGTCCATGCGTTGATGGGTCACAGTTTTGGTGACACAAGGTAGACCAACTCCAAATTAGCGAGGTGGTTTTAACATTATGGCTGGTCGGTGTACATGTCAAGCAAATTTTGTAACAGAAATATTTGAGCAACACATTCCTTCTGTTTTCAGTGTAAATATTAATTGAAGTAGCAACAGTTTTTAAACAGTCATTGTCATCTACTTAAAAGCTACAGTATAAACTATAATGCAGTCCAACATCGTTTTCCTGTTCACCACATGACCCATTGGATAAATTCCTTTCTTTTTCCATTCTCACAGAAGGATTTTTCCTTTTGAGGCTTGATGCCAGCGAAATGGCCAGCTGAGTTATGCTGCCGAAGCTGAAAAAAGTGTATTGAACAATGGTGTTTTGGCTCCTCCAGAGCTGCCTGCACATGCATGATTGCTCAGTGTTTCATCAGATTCAGTTAGAGTGATACATATGTCAGCAGAGAGAGTCAGCACTTTCAGTAACAGAGCACCACATATCCTGAAATAATGAAGTAAATTTAGCCCCTCAAGCATGGTATGACGTAATAGCATAATGTATTGCACAATGTTTACAAGTGTTGTGTCTCAGTAATTGTCACACAATGAGCTCTCAGCAAATGGGATTTTCCTCACAGCAGCAAAGTGGGTGAAAGGTCTCTGATTTCATAGTGTTTAAACCAGCTGATCAGACCAAGCATGATCAAACATCATAAACATTAGTTATTCTTTTTCCTTTCATGTGGAATCCCGCTTTAGTGCTCAAATGAAGCAGTTAGTAAACTCGGTTAAAACTGAAACAGCTATTACAAGCTTTGCGGTCAAAACAAAAGCATCTCAAACCCAAGCAAGAGCCTTTTACTTCATAAATCCAGTTTAACACATTATAGAAGGGTCATCCCCAAACAAATAAATCCAGCAAATTGTTGTTCAGAGTCTTACATATTTGTACATACCAAATATAAGTAATGATGCATGTAAAGTGTTTTCCATTATTTAAGAAAAATTCAATATAAAAAGTGGTCTTTTCCAATAAGCAGTCCAAATCACCAGCAAATATCAGTTGAGTGTAGTGCTCCCCTCCATTCACATGGCGAACCTCCACTCCCTACCGTACAAAGTGGACAAGCTGTTGCTTCATGACCGGACTAACAAGGACTTTGCACATTCTGCTGACCTTTGCTCTCCTGAAACGGCTCAGTGAACGAACCCCAGATGCTGCCTTAAACCTGCCGGGCTTCCACCTCCATCGCGCGGACCGAGTAACAGAGCTCTCAATTAAATCAAAAGGAGGGGGAACCTGTTTCTACATTAATGAAGGTTGGTGTACTGATGTCACAGTGCAGCCCAAACCTGGAAACTTTTTTCATCAACTGCAAACTGTTTTATTCGCTGCGGGAGTTTTCTTGCTTTATCCTGGTCGGACTTTACATCCCTCCTTAGGCCAACGTGAACAACACACTGTGTGCGCTGGCTGACCAGATTATCACCCTAGAAAACTACCTGGTCCATCTTACTCCAGTTTACGTGCAACAACTTAAACGTGCCAAGACTGTAGTCAAAACTGAAGAAGTGGACCAATGCAGCAAGCAGGAACTACAGGACTGCTTTGACTGCACTGATTAAACAGTTTTTGAAGCTGCATTTGATAATCTGGATGAGCTGACAGACACTGTGACATCATATATCAGTTTTTGTGAAGATGTGTGTGTGCCAACTAAGACCTATTGCACATACATCAACAATAAACCATGGTTCACTCCTAAGCTGCGACATCTTCATCAGGTACTTCACTTGAATAGTCTTTTTTTCGAAACTCATAACTTTCACTTCACTACATTTGAAAGACAAAACCGTACTTTTCACTTCACTGCATTTCTGTCAGGTTCTTCAGTTCGTTACCTTCAGTTCTGAAAGTTTGTTTCTGTTTGTTTGTTTACCATTTTTACACAGTACAGCCATGAACACTGTATGAATTGGGATCAGCTCTCTTCTGCCCATTATCCACCATAATTCACATTAAACACATTTTTGGATGTTCCAGTGAGTTGTCCATAAACCCAGCATGTCTCACACTTTGTGCATTCCAAATGGAATCCATGAAACCAATGTTTCAACGTCATATTATATATCAGTTCATGTCAGTTCACTGTCACCATACAGACACTACCCCAACACTTCCCTGACCTGGTATTTCATCAATGTCTGGTGGAAAACTTTGTGTAAAAACTTGAGTTTTGGGTTTAGAGTAAGAATTAATTAATTCTTACTCCTTTTCTATCCTTGCCTTGTTTGGCCTCCCTGCAACATGCTTTTGCCTGTACTAAAGCTTAGAAGTTAGGGCAAATGTTTTGTTCTGAACTTGCCCAATTACATCCTGAGAGTCTGATCCACAGCACAAAGTTAAGAATCTGAACTTGACTGTAGGCCAAAAAAAATCTGTCCACATCCAGCCACAGCACAAAACTCCATCCCAACCAGCTGCATCCCGACAACACTTTGTCTGATCCTGCCTGCCGCCCAACAAAATTTGGCCAGATCAAATTTTGCCCCAACTTCATTAAATTCTGGCAAACGACTGTCTAAACTTTACTGTAGTCTGATAAAATTCTCTCTGAACCCAACCTGACAAACTTCTGCCTGGTTCCAACCATAACCTCACAAAATTCTGTATGCAGCAGTAGTCCAAATCAGTCTAGCTGTAAAGATTCTGGCTGAATGTGACTGTAACCTCATTAAATTATGCCCTAGCTCTATGGAATCTTGACATAATTGTATAAACTTGACAGCAGTGTTAAAAAATGTTAAGTTTAAATGTTATAATGTTATTATGAGTGTTTTTCACTATAATTTTCTCTGAACCTACCTGTAGCCTAAAAAAATTGTGCATGGACCCAGGGCAGCTGGTGGCCTGGTGGGTTGCCCTGATATCATAAGGTTGTGGATTTAAATCCCAGGGCTACCATTGAGGTACCCTTTAGCAAGATACTGTCCCCACACACCCCAGGCACTGTGATCCTGGCTGCCTGCTGCTTCACTTGGTGAATGGGTTAAATACAGAGAAAGAATTTCACATTCCTGCCTAAACCTGACTGTATCCTGACATCCTAATGTTCCCATCATTACTATGCAGATGACTCTCTAACCAAGTGATTTTGGTCCAATAGATTTTTTGTGTTTTTTGCAGAAAGTACATAACTGGATGCATCAAAACTTTCTACAATTAAAATAGACAAAATGGAAATGATCTTGTTTGGACATAAATGAAAATCAATTCTTAGTTTCCACCTGGAATCTAGAGCACGTAAGACATCCACCCATGTGAAAAAAACATGGTGTGATAATGGATGGAGGCCTTAGTTTTGGTGAACACATCCATGCTGTCACAAAGGCAGCATTCTGACACCTCAAAAACAGCCAAAGTTAGATACTTTGGGTCCAAACAATACTTAGAGAAGCTTATTCACACATCCGTTTCATGCAGCGTTGACTGTTCCAACACTCTCCTCACTGTGATTCCCAAGACGTCCATCAGACAACTCCATTTTATGCAAAATACTGCTGCCAGAGTTCTAACCGAAACATTTACGGCATTTAGCAGATGGTCTTATCCAGAGCAACGTACATCAGTGCTTATGTCGTCTACGTCTGTTCTTCATACCTGTAAAGCTATACTAAGATCAACACCTGCTTTAAACCAAGTTACTGCCAGATAATATACAGCTTAACAAACCCTGTCAAAAGAAAAAAGTCAGAGGTTAATACACAAGCAAGGACAAACATTTAAGAGGGTAAAGGCCCAAGGTTTTTTAATATAAAGAAAATGATGTATAAGAGATAAACAAACCAAGAAAAGAGATCACATTACTGCAATTCTCAGGTCTTTGCCCTGATCCCAGTTCATTATACAACTGATTTCAAAGCATTACTCATTGTTTACAAGTAACTCAAAGGTTTGAGTCCTACATACATCTCTGTATGTATATGTTTGAAGTATATATTTCTGGTAGGTCTCTTAGATCTGCAGGAGCTGCTCTGCTAGTGGTGAGAAGGTCCGAAACTAAACATGATGAAATGGGGTTTAGTCACTATGCAGCTCACTTCTGGAACAAACTGCCCATCAGTATCAGATCTGCACCGACGGGAGCTTTAAAAAGCTGTTAAAACTTCACTATTCTCCTCCACCTTCTTTTAAATATTTGTACTTTTACTGCACTTTCTATTGCATTATGCATTTATATATATATGCTTTTATGTATTTCTATTATCTCTCCTCTTATCTTATTCTAATCTTATTTTATTTTATCTTCTATTTCCTGTAAAGCACATTGAATGACCTTCTGTGTATGATCATGTACTATATCAATAAACTCAAAACGAGGCATGAAAACAAAATGTGAGCAGTGAAAGTTGACTTAACCCAGCTGTAATGAACACCTGCTGTAGTTTTAGGGCAGCAGAGACGGGGTTTAGCTCCAGTATCCACGGGCTCGGCTGGTTTTTTAATAAACTACAACAACTGTTTGTACCGTGCAGTGCTTTTTTGTTTCTTAAGTCTTCACTCTAATAACTTCCTCCGATTTCCTGCTAAAAAAGCAACTGGAGAGCTTTTTTCACGGCGTCCCAGACTGCGTCATCGAGGGGGCGTGGCCCACAAGTTGAGACGTGGACGACGGCTCGTGCTGAGCTCAGCAGTGATGCAACAGGAAGATGATGTAGCCCGGTCACATGCAAGGTGTTGATCTGTGTGTTTTTTAGTGATGTGTCATGCACAAAAGCTTTGTGGTGAATCAGCAGAGCCGACTCCCATCGAGTGAGATCTTTATTTCCTTTCGTGCTCAGCTCTCACTCTCAGTGGCTCAGCTCTGCTCACGGCAGAACTTCGTTTTGTTTGGCAGCAATCACATGTGAGGATATAGGATCATACCATTATGGGAAAACAGAGAGGACGACAGACGCGACAGGTGGAGCATCTGTCTGTCCGTGCGTGCGTCCGTTACAATATTTTTCTAGGTAATGCTGAGGACTATTGTGTGGTTTGTTCCATGCTGGAAGGCGATGCTGAGTGCAGTGTAATTGAAATGGCAAAACAAAATGAACACCATAAATGCATAATGGTCATTATTTTCTAATCATATTTATAATGTTAGTTAACATACACATGTACTATAACCCCATTGCCCCTTCCCCCTCTTTAGGTGCAGTGTGACTTTTGCCAGAGATGGGCACATTTCGGATGTGCTCAATATGATAGGAGCCCATTTAAATACTTGTGAAAAATGTACATAATTTATTATACTACCCCCGCCCCCTTTCTCCTTGTGTTCTGTTGTGTGTGTAAATATGCATATGTATCTATAAATATATTCAGTAAACATATGCTGTAAGTAATTCTAACGGGGGGATTTCATTGTCAAAAATGCATACATATGTATAATGTAAGAAAGCATATTCTTACGGGGTAAATAGAGAATCAAACCGTCCTACCTTTATGAATATGAGCTGGAAGCAGTTTTGATGGGGTAAGTTTAGTATCAAAACGGGCTACCTATTTAAATCTATGCTGGAAGCATTGTGTGACAGCAGAAATTTGCATAACTACGTATGGTAGTATATTTTGATACGGTATGACGGATCGATAGAGCTCACCATAAATGTATCCTACGGTAGGACGTTTTGACACGGTAGGTAGGGCGTTTTTTCAGAACACCGGAATTTTCCGCTGTTAAAAAACAGCTGTTTTATGTCATATCTGTTATTCGTTTTTGCTACAAAGTAAAACACCTGAATGAACAGGCTCCAAGAGTAGTGATTCCACATTTTTGCCAGTTGTACTTCCTTACACGACAGAACCTGTAGCTAATAAAACAAGTTACTAAATGAAAGTAAGAGCCTGACATTTCCACTGAACGAGCTAAAAGCAGTAGTAGAAACAAGGAAAACGTAAGTTGAGGAGAACATTTTTCGGTTCGCCGAAGACGTAAAACCTACAAGAGGGGTAGATTATTCATAAAATAAACCAGCTACATGTTAGTACAGCAACGATTACAGGACTTACATTTCGACGCAAAACGCTTTCAAAACACATTTCACTGATTAACGGGATTTTCAATTGAGAGTTACAAAGATCGGAAGACACTGGATTGTTTCATTAAAGATATCTGAATAATGTATATGAAGCGGTAGAGAACTAACTACGTTGACTAAGAGCTTTTCAACTAACGTTAATCACAAAGCTGATGTGCCAGTCTTAAGTCACGGAGCCTCGAAGGAACCGATTAGCTAGCCAGCTAGCTAGCTTAATACTACGTGAAACAGAGCCGCAACATTAGGGGAGGGAAGGGGAAAGTTAAGAAAGGGTCCGTCGTTGCTGATTTGTAAGCTAACAAACATCTCGCTGGTCAACTCTGGGTTGAAATGTGACAATTATTTTCTGACCGTAAATATGAGCAAAATGTGCTAACGGTTAGCCGAAGGCTTGCACGATACAACACCGCTCATCAAGGCGCGCAATGCTAACCAACATGTAGGATTCCAGACAACAACCACAATCGAACGAACCGTCCACGCGTAGAGAACCACATTCACACTATGAACACCACTTACAACCGCCAACTAAACAAAAATAAGTTCACAATACCCTGTTCGGTCACAGAAGTCACAGTTCGGTCTCCATCTTACCTAACGCGGAACCGAAGTCTTTATGGCCGATTTCCGGCTGAAGAGTGTCGCTGCTGGTTTGTGTCCGAATTGATTCGAACAGCACAGTGAAACAAATGTCTGATCTATAAACCTCAGTGTTACCAACTACCTCCTACAGGAAAGCGGCTGAAGTTTACTCAGAAAGTCGCATGATGACGACATATACTAATTTGCATATAAAAGACGTCATCACGTCACGCAGCGTTTATGTTCTGCCTAAAAAGTCACGTGGCGCTCTTACTTTCTTCTCAATACCCAATACGGATAAGGCTTGCTGTATCTTAAAGCAACTCAAGGTATTTTATTTATTACTGTCTATTTCAAAGTGATTTACCACTTGTAGGAGAAAATTTACATGTTCATTATTTTCTTTCATTTATATTTTCCTTTTCAGTTAATCAATGTATTCTTTTCATCAATGTATTCATTGTATTCTTTATTTTTGATTATACATTCTTTCTTTCATTAATGTTAATGATTAAGCCCATATGCTTGCGTGACTAACTTAGGGAAAGGTATACATGGGGGTCAAAGTAGGGGTCAAAATCCAGATGGTTGTGTAAGTTTTATGGCTTTGTGTATGTAAGTTTCATGGAACTGAGGCCCTGTTTATGCTCTTCTGCCTTCCTGTGCGCTCCTGGAGATAGCCATAACATAAGTCTCTCTGGAGGTCATACAGAGACAGCACCGGGAAGAAGCACGGGAGGGGACAGAGAGTAATTTTCCTAGAACTAGGATCCTCCTCATATGGAGGAAGGGGGGGTCTCTAGTAGCCTTGCATAATCCCAAGACTGCTAGTGGGACCTCTGAGGTACCCTGAGCAAGGTACCGTCCCCACACACTGCTCCCCGGGCGCCGTGTTCCTGGCTGCCCCCTGCT
>JBBJLS010050946.1:0-13390 GCA_037577275.1 Bryconaethiops microstoma
CATACAAGGAATGCGATTCCGGTCAATGGTGTCTCTCAAGCACAGCAGTATAAAACAACAACAATATGTAAAGATACAATGAACAATATCCTAAGCAATATAATACACAATAATGTACAATCTACAATATGAATACGTAATATGGATTTATATTTATTTAAGTATTATTTGTACATATAAAATGTTTATAGTATTTATAACATTTTATAAGTCACTTCGTATTGTAAATAAACAACGAAGACATTTACAGTATTGTCTTATCCCACATAAGTTTCAGATAGTTTACTGTAGTTGATTTATTGTGACTCGGTTATGTAGCCTAATTTATTTGCATGTTTATTATATTATATTGTTGATTTATGTGTATATGTGTGGGTATGTATGTACATAGGTATGTATATATACCTACGTACATACATACACATGAATATATGAATGTATGTACATATATACATACACACACATACACATTATATATACATATATATATATATACATACATATATATATATATACATATATATAGCCATTCTAGGTATATATTGCTGTACCATACCCATTTCACCAGCAATTTAGTTTGTGTTACCACGTTTTAGTCAAGAATTATATTTTTTAAAAATGTCAATTTTTTCCAATTTTTGCAGCAAAAACTTCAAGGAGAAATAGTGGCAATTTTCTTTGATTTGCGTCAATTGACGCAGTCAGCCCTTCTTTCATAATTAAACAGGCAGGAGTAAGAAGCCACAGTGCAGGTATAGACAGACTGAATTATTTACGATCTATACTAAACTCGAGGAAGAGTCCTCGTGGGCTGCCCTGTGGATTAAATCAAACAAATGAAAGTCTGTGAATCACCAACCTCTGAGAAAAACTCCTCACAATATGGTACGTTCTCCAACTCTCTCTCTCTCTCTCTCTCTCTCTCTCTCTCTCTCTCTCTCTCTCTCTCTCTCTCTTTCACTTTTGTGATCATGTGACATCTCAGCCCAGATGACCACACCATTTCCTGTCAATCCATTATGACTCATAATAATAGTAATAGTAACAATGATGAAATTTGTTTATGAGAATATTTTTTTAAAGAAAAGAAAATATGTGCTTAAAACATATTTTATTTCACAGCACGACGTTCTGTTAGCTCTTCGATTCTGGCGAGAGGAAACAAACATCACTGCTGAAGTGAGAGAGCCGGACTGAGCTGGCGAAGTTTACCGAAGTTTAACGAAGTTAGACGAAGTGAAAATGAAGTTTAACGGAGTGAAAACGAATAGTGATAAAAATATTAGTAATAGTAGTAATGAAAATATCGTTTGTTTTGTAGTGAGAATTAGTTTTTTTAATAATGAAAAGGAAATGTGTGCTTAAATGTGCTTAAAACGTATTTTATTACAGAAAAAGAAACACCCCTGTGTCGTTGCTGATGTAGGAGAGCGGATTAGCGAAGTTTAGCGAAGTGAATATGAAGTTTAACGATGTTTGACGCAGTGAAAACGTGACAAAATGAAAGCCAATTGTAGCAGTATTAGTAGTAATAATAATACAGTGAGAATAGTTTATAGTGATAATTCTACTTTTTTAATAAAAAAGAAAGAACGTCGTGCTTAAATGTGCTTAAAATACAGTGTATATAATATATATTATATTTATTTACATTTTACCACGTGACGTTTTGTAATCTCGTCGATTCTCGCGAGAGAATCCATGTTTCGTTGATGAATCCCTAAGTGAGCCTGAACTTCACCGAAGTTTACCGAAGTTTACCGAAGTGAAAGTGAAGGTAAATACCCGTGTGTTTCTTCCTCCAGGCAGCATGGAGCCCTCCTGCTCCGTGACCCGGAGCGAGTGTGCGGAGCTGTGTTCGGGGCAGGGTGCGGAGGTCCCGGGAGAGCCGTACAGCGTGTCGGTGCTGAAGGAGGGGTACTGCTCGGCACAGCTGGACGGCTCGTTCCGGGCGGACGGGACCGTGTCCCTGGTGCGGGGGCCCCGGACCGTGCTGGTGGACACGGGGGGACCGTGGGACCGGGACTTCCTACTGTCAGCCCTGCGGGACAGGGGGCTCAGCCCGGGAGATGTGAGTGTGGTGGTGGGCACACACGGACACTCGGACCACATCGGGAATCTGAACCTGTTCCCCGACGCGACTATGATCGTGGGCTGCGACGTGAGCGAGGGGGACCGGTACCTCCCCAACGAGCTCGCCATGGGACAGCCCTACTGCATCGACGAACACGTGAGACTCTCTCGTTCTCTCTCTTTATGTATGTGTATATCTCACGTGTGTGCGCGTGCATGAATGCGTGTATGTACATATATATAACAGCAGGCTGTTAAGTGCTGAAACAGTAACGAGTGCATTTAAAGTTAAAGGACAGTCTTGAATTTGACTCTGCATCGCCAACAACCAGTTAATAGGAGTCAGACATGCATTGTCACAGATTCAGAGATTCACTGTCACAGTTCAACCACTATTTCAGCAGTAGACAGAGTCATTTTACAAAATTCAGTGAATCTCTGCCATTTTCAGTGTTTTTTTATAATGTGATGGATGTGTCTGGTCCTCTAGGTGTCCGTCATCCCCACGCCCGGCCACATGGGCAGAGACGTCAGCGTCCTGGTCCGAGGGACGTCTGTGGGGACGGTTCTGGTTGCGGGGGACTTGTTTGAGTGCTGTGATGATGAAGACTCCTGGAAGGACCTGAGCGAGAACCCGGAGGTGCAGCAGGTCCACCGACAGAAAGCTCTGAGGGAAGCTGACCTCATTATTCCGGGACACGGACGTCTGTTTAAGGTGCACAGGGCACCACAGAACTGACCAGAAAGGAAGTTTAAATTGTGAACAGGACAACAGACTGAAACTTGGTACCTTTATGGTACCAACTGAACTATTTCAAATTGTAGTATTCAGTAACACAAATCAGTCAATCAGGTCATCTAACGGTCATGTAATGTAAGTGAATTTACTTTCTATAGACGGATGTTTATTGTAACTATATTGCACACACACATTCCCACAGATGCTTCAGGGTCTCGTTTAACTACATGTTGTACTTATATACATGTGAATGTGACAAAAATGAAAAATAAAGTCGATTAAAGGGTGTGATGTTAAATGAATGATCTTTTAATTTGAGAAAATCAGCTACTGCGTGATTACATCCTTTTTGTCCAGATTTTTTCCCCCTTTTTTAGATCAAATATTTTATCTGATGCAAGATCACTTAAGTAAACTGCATTTCATCAGCATGGGGATTTTAGCCCATCACATGACTGTCACCCAAGTTTACAGTTCGAATGCATTTATACTGATTTGTCAGTTCAGTTTTCTTCCTCCACCCTTCATGCTCTTCTGGTTAACAAGTAACAGGGAAATCACCCAACAAACCTTCCGACTGAAACGCCCCTCCTTACTCTGAAAGAGTTCCATTTATACTTAAATATTTTAATGCATTTCATTTATATTAAGAAAGGAATTTCTATTACTATAAACTATACCATACCTACTATACTATGAATGTACTAATAGACGCAGCCTTGTTGTCGATGCATATTATAGCAAGAACAAAGGAAATCGTGGTGACTTTCAAAATGTTTACAGGCCAGAGGTTTGGGTTCAGATTAAAAAAAATATAACAATACACTATTCTTTCAAGACTGTATTACATAAAAACGTTAGAAATACTTAAATGTAAGTGACTGGTTTTAAAGTTTAACAATATACACAATAAGTGCAATTTCATGAATGTGAAAGTTTCTGTATTTCATCAAAATAACCTCATCTTACCTTTATCACAGCAGCACAGATTCCCTGAACCCTCCCAGCATCTTTTCCAGCAGTAAACAGTTCTGTCTCTCTCCAGCTGATCCCTGCAGCTCGATGGGAGAAAGATCTGGAGACTAGGGAGGAGAGACATCACTCTCTAAACTCTCTGCTCTTCTTTGAACCTGATATAATTTTGGCACAGTTTTGAAGAATGTTTGGGATCACTATCCTTTTGAAGAATTAAATTTTGTCCAATTATATGTAAATCAGAAGGAACTGTGTGATGAACTGAATGATACTTTTCTTTTTTCATGATCAACACAAAGTGAATGTCAGTCACTAAAGCAGACCTGATATGCCTCTTCAGAACCAAGTTTGAGCCTTTGTGGCTAAATAATGTGTTGCTATAGACTATAAAATACTGAAAACCAGTCAGTATTTCTAATGTTTTCTTGTAATCAAATTTGAAAAAGCAGCATATTGTTTTTTAATTCAAGATTGGGCCCAAACTTCTGGCTTGTAGTGTATATGAAATATTGATGGTGAAATTGTGTCAATTGCAATATTTCTGCTCCTCATAGTTTCAGGAGTCTTTTCATGGCCTGTATTTCATTAACAGCTTTGTATTCTTCTTTCTCATCAGTGCCTGGTTAAGATCAGAAAGGCCTTTAATGCTGTAAAGACCCAGAAACCTGAAAGCAGTGGAAAAGCGCCCTCACTGCAAAGCATAAAGCAGAAAATATAATAAAAATCCTTGAGTCTGGCTTTCATTTAATATAAAAGCTTTTCAATATTTTTGCTAGATGTCAGATATTTTAAAAAACAATTGTAATGTTATTTTAAATAAAAACTCCTCGCTGTAGTTACAAAATGTGTTTATTGTTATTGTACAACAAGTCTTTGGTCCAAATTTATATTACAATATTCTGTTAATCATGGCTGAGGCTTTATTCTTATTTTAATGGGAGTCCAAAAATGTTAAGTAATACAAAAACATTTAAAATATTCAAACACCATAAAGACAAGTGAAATACTTCATACAAAATACTGTGATTATTAAACCAGATTTAAGCAAATTTAAACAAATACATATTTAAACAAATACACTATCAGACAGGATGTCATCGATTGCTGTGTGAAAGTGTTGTGGTTTGTAGCTTAATACATTTTTTACACATGAAAAAAATGATACAATTCTGATATATTTTGCGATCACCAAATGTCAGTGTAAGTAATATTAGCATTTAATATTAGCATTCAGTTATAATTATAAGGAAAAAGCAATTGCCCTTTCAGTCTATGATGTCATCAGCACTGGCAACTATGGAAATGATTCTGCTGGTAACTATGGAAACAATTCTGCTGGTAACTATGGAAACGATTCTGCTGAGTTCACTCCATTCCTTACGCCAATGGAGTCCCATTCAGTCAGTTAGCATCAACAGAGGTTCAATAAAAGAGGCCTCTACTGAGCTTCTGGACAAGGGTTCACAATGTCCTCCACCTCAATGATCTCCACCACTAGATCTCTGATGGCCTTCACACTGTCCAGCGGCTCCTCACCCTCTGAATCTCCTTCTGGGGATCCTGAGCATTGAATGTTGCTTTCATTTTGCAAGGGTGCAGACACTGGAGAGTCGCCCTCTACAGGAGGACCAGGGTTGATGGAAAGTTCTTGAGCATTCTCAGCAGTGGAACCTTCGATCACAATGTCCTTCTCAGTTCCCTCACTCTTGACCAGTGCCTCACTGGCTGTGCAGTCCATAACTGGGCTAGATGATCCACAGAAGGTCTCCACTATGTGTTCAGACTGCATATCTGATGGATCTTCAGTGATCTTCAATGAGGCATCAGGTTGGACTTCACCAAGGGGAGGCGAGAGAATGACTGGATCAGAAACTCCAGAACAAGAAGCAGTTGAAGTTGGCACATCCGTTTCTGTTTGTTCTGTGTCTTCTTTCTTCTGAGCCTCAATGTTCTCCTTCTCCTCAGATTCTTCTGCAAGAGGGACCTCACCGCCTGCCTTCCCCCCAGCCGGTGGCACCAGATAGACGGCTTTGTCTGTAGCGTTTTGTTCTTTGGGCGATTCAGGGTGCTTAGAGACAATAATTGTAGGGCAATCGTTGAGATTCATTGAAGCCAAACTGGCCGTCACAGCAATACGAGTTTCATCTTCAGATGAAGCTTTGTCAACTGAGGAACTTTCTTGAGTGGCTGAAGATACATCTGGTTTATCCACAGAACTATCACATGTTGGTGTTGGTGGATCAGTTGTAGAGGCCTCGGGTTCGGATGCAGCTTCAGAAACACTTGCAGTGACTTCAGACATAGCTGGAGGGTCATCAAGACTAGGAGGAATCCTGTCAGATGCTATAGAAAGTTCAGATTCAGGCTTCGATGACTGTTCCTTACTGGGTTCATCAGATTGGGAGGTAATCTCTTGTTTGTCCATTGCTGGAACATCCTGGCTCTCCAAACAGCCGTTGCCCAACGCAAGGGAGGCGTTGTTCTCCTCAGCCTTTCGAGTCACAGCTACTTTGGCTGGGCTGGACGGGGCGGAGCGAGGAGGCGTCCGGCTGTCGTTCAGGCTGCTCTGACTGATACACTGCAGCTCAGTGCTGTCCACAAACAGGTTGTGCTTCTTCAGACTGGCGGCCTCCTTCACCACTGCATGAGGAAGAGGATACAGGGTAAGGTCAGCAAGGAAATACCTCAATGTTTAACCCTTCGGTGGGGGAGTTTTTTAGCAGTTATAGCCGTGTGAGTTCTTTTGCTTGTGCACCAGGGTTCCACACTAAAATGTGATAATCTGTTACTTTGTAATGTGAATTGTTTTTGTATTCCCTCCGGTTGCGCCACCTGACCACAGTGAAGCTAAACATCTCTTCATCAGTGAGACGATGTTCACCTTGATGCTGGTGTCACTCGTTTGACTTCGACTCGTTCAACAGGATGATTATGTGTATTGTACAACAGCACAAGCTGAAGTTGCTATAGTTACAGTGCCACAGTAGTTATAAATGAATGTGGGGTGATGATAAATATCCTATGTAACCAAAACTACAGCATGACAGTTTGATTTGCTGGTGTTATTTTGACACCAGCAAATGTCAGATGGATCCATTGTTGGGCAAAATGACAAGATTTCTTTTACAGCCTTGTAAGTCTGCGTTTTTTCGTCACATGTTTTGTCCGTGTGCTGCACAACGCTCGCTCCGTCCATCAGTTGTTGCCTCAACTGTTTAGTTATGGCTCGACCATCAAATGTGAAAAAGTATAAATATAAAACTCTGAGTGTAAAGTGTAAAGAGTGTAAAGATAACAGTTTCACCTTTACCTTGCGTTGTGACGTCAGCAGTTAGAACAGGTTAGTATGTTTGTTGGTGAACATTTCAAAACACACCGTGACCGTAGGCTTGAATGGAAAGTGGTCAGGCGGCGCAACCGTATAATGCTATGTGCTGAAGGGTTAATAGCCAAATATCCGTATAATAACCTATATAGTATCTCTGCTGAAATCTGAAGGAGATGGATATGTTTATGTCACACCTGATCATACTTATATCTCATTATGGTGCTGTTTTAGGTTCATATGCGAGACACCTCTGGCCTGATCTGAAACTCAAACTCACTTAAGTTTGGCAAGGTGAGGGTTCCTTACAAGGGGGAACTACTGGCAATTAGAATAAACAGCAGACATGGAAACAATTATTGAATGCAGGAGAAGAAGTGCTATATTGTAAGATACTGGCACTCAGGGTCAGACTGACCATCTGGCGTATTGGGCATTTTCCTGGTGGGCCGACGGTTTCGTCATTTATTTATTTAAATAAATAAAATTATTTATTGGTCTGACCAGCACATAAGACTTATAGACACTGGGCTGGTTCAATCAGCTCTTTAAACACTACCAAAAAAAAAGTCCGCACAGGAGTTTATTTCCTGAGCACCGGCCCCTGAAACACTACTCTGTGGCCCATTGGTTCTTTTCTTTATTGACACAGGGCTGAACCAATCATATTTTTATCTCCTCCTCCTTCGGCTCTGTGCCAGTGTGCAGTGTCAGTGGATGAGATGGAGAGAGAAATCATAAAGAGAGTGCAGAGAAATTGCGCAAGAAAAACAAATTGCCACTTCAGGCAGACGCTGCCAAATGTGCCAAAATTACTAGCTGTTTGCAAAGTTAAAGATAAAGACAAAACACCAATAAAACATTTGATTTACAGCTGCATTAGTTTGTCTTGTTACATTTATGAACGCGGGTGAAATAATGGAATAATATCGTCAGTGTTACCGCTAGGAGAACGGCTATTTATTGTGTACGGCTATCACATTGTGTACACTGGCTAACAATAGACCTTTCAGTTCTTTTATGTCTTCCACGCTGAACTAAATCGTCTTATTGAAAGTGAGAAAAAAATTTTAACCACCATTCGTCAATATTAACAGTGAGACCGGAGTTAATGATCTATTATTGGTTGTGAGGTGAGTAGAAGGCGACTTTTGGGGCTGGTGTTAGAGGAGCTTTTCTGTAGGTATTTATGAACAATATACAGACATAAAAGACATCCACACTTTTTAAAAGCTCTCTCTCTCCATCTCTGTCACTCACACACATACAGAATACCCTGTTTTTTCCCCAAATATTCATTAAAAGATTCAGCTGCATCATTTTTGATTGGGTAAATTCACAATTTATCGAATACTACTTTTATTGAATACTACACTGTTTGTATACACATTCATGGAAAGATGGGTGGTGTGTGTGTGTGTGTGTATGTGGTGGGCCGTGCTACCCCCAAATGCCAGGGCTGTTTTTTGTCCCAGTCCACCTCTGCTGGCACTGCAGTTGTGGGTTGAAAGTTGAGTCGAGCAGCACACTTGTGCCACTATTTCACAGTAGAGCACGAACTTGAGTGTATTATTGTGATTATACTAGAGTTAATGATTTTCACTGGATTCTGAAATAATCTCGAAATTACATAAAAACGTTTATTTACAATATGACGTGGAAAATGCCTAAACAAACTACACACTTATCAGTTAATAGTTTTACACCCCATTTAAATTTCGTTTCAGCAGCTCCCAGCAGATTATAAACACTAACTGAAGTGTCCGGCAGTTTTCTTATAAGTTGTCTCATTTGGTTCATTATTTTGTACTAGATGAGCACAATTTCCTCTTCTTTCTTTCAACCCTTCATATGAGCTAGTAAAACGTTTTCCAAACCTCTCAGAAAATCCTCCTGAGTTCAAAGATCTTGTGGTTTTTACCGAAGTTAAGTCTTTATGTTCATTTAAATGACACCGTTTTTAACCCCCAGTAGTGGTTATTATAATTACTACACCTCGGGCACCAACACAAACCGGGGGAACTTCCATATAAGGAGCTGTTTTGCCCGATGACAACAATTTACAATTTGTGCACTTCAGGCATGGATCAGTGCCCCTCGTGTTCTAAGGGTCAAAAACACATGCACTTCTGTTTCTTAAAAAAATTATTTATCCTAGTTTTAAACATAAAGTCACATCTGGACATTAATGAACTGATGCTCTAGTGCTCCTCAGAGACTTCTGACCCTGCGGGAAGAACCAACACACTGTACCTTTGTTGACTTCACTGTTCAGGATGTTCAGCAGTATGTCCTCGTAGACGTTCTCCACTTGAATGAAGTTTGTGTAATCAGCAAAGATGTACTGCTCGTAGTTCTGCAGCTCCTTCAAGAGATCAAAAAATTGATTATTTTCATTCAGAACAACCAAATACACTCATGACAGACACCCACCACCTCCACAGGCCTGAAAATTCATCTGAAGTTCGGCTTCATGTGAAGAGCAGAGTCAGAACAGGTTATGAAATATTGATCTTATCCCACACACGAATCACTTCACATCTCCGGCATGCCCCCAGTCTGAAGCCCCCCGAGGAGAGTTATTTACAGTTTTGCAGGAGGGAGCCAAGTTCCTCTTGATGGCAGGCAGAGTGATGTTCACCAGAGCGTCCTGGAAAATCTTCTTCCTTACTGTACTGCTGTCGTAGTCATATTGCTGGAAAGGAGATAAAACAGATTAAATAGAATAATTTCAACAACAGTTACTTGCTTGCTAATGGCTATCACGTCATGTGACAGATCATTGACAACGTTATTCTTATCATTAGTAGTAGTAACAGTAAAAATAGTTCTGTCACAACTACTACTGCTAATAATAATACACCTGTTATAAGTTTATAGTAACTTAGAATAAAATATGATTACTATAATAATCGTGCTTTTATAGTGCATTCTATAGACCCAAGATTGCTTTACAAAATGAAATTAAACATACGCACATATAATACTATTAATAATACTAATACTACTAATAAGAAGAAGAAAATAACAACAAAACAACAACGATAATAATAACAACATTGACAGACACATTAAAAGACATACAGGTTTCTAAAGTAAAGTGGCCCCTTATAGTCACAGGTGAACAGTGTGAAATTCTTGCTCTACTTTTAATTAGCAGGGGGCTGCCACCAACAGGGGGTGCCCGGGGAGCAGTGTGTGGGGACGGTACCTTGCTCAAGGCTACCCCAGTGGTGCCACTAGCAGTTCTGGGATTCAAACCCATGACCTTCTGATCGCAGGAACAACTCCCTAACCACTAGACCACCAGCTGCCCCACAAAATACAGGAACACACATGGATGTTATTTATTTGCTGTATATTTTAGTGTCAAACTGGTTCTACTTAACTAGTAGCTTTGTTAAAAATGCGGAACTGTATGTGATCTTATAGTGAAGTGTGATGTAGTGTGTTGATCAGGATGGTCACCTTCAGCACTCGCAGCTTGGCTTTGTCCATAAATGAGGCCAGTTTGTCCGGTTTGTCCTTAATGGCTGATTGCAGCAGTGTCTCGAAAGTGTACACAGCATTCTCCATCAACTAAACAGAAAAGAACCACAAAACACACGGGTTTTAAAAAAGGCCTGAGCTGCATCCGGCTGAACAGCAGGGGGAGCCACTGTTCCAGCTAAGACTGGCTGGAGTTCCTTTCATAAACATACACCACTTCTGCTGACGTCATGTTTGCACAGAGCTAAAGAAACAAATAGACAAACAAAAAAACACCTATTTAAGAAGGCAGTGTCAACAGGAAGAGACCATTTCCATCTTCACTCATGAGTGTTTCATGCTTGAAGGGCTAGTTCAATACGTAACGGTGTCCTTTTCCCCAGGGGGGCTGTCCCTGTAACTAATGACTGTAAGTCGCTCTGGATAAGGGCGTCTGCCAAATGCCCCCTTTAAAAGGTCTCTAAGAGTCACACTAAACATAATCAGCCCCACAGACACCATCATTTATGATGAGGACACTGGAGATTTTCCCCACCCCCTTATGTCCAGGGCCATTTCGTCACCATAATTTCTTGAAAGATCAGTAAATCAGTGAAATCAGTAAAAGTCCCAGTCGGCAAATACGCTCAGCATAGTCCCCAATGACTTTTCAAACCAAAACAAGAAGTCACTCAATGGTTTGGGCCCTAAATCCATCTCTGATATGTTTGTATATTATCCTGGTGGGTCTCTTAGAACTGCAGGAACTGCTCAGCTAGTGGAGAAAAGATCTGAAACTAAACCTGGTGAAATGGTGTTTATCCACTATGCTGTTCAACCAACTGCCCAGCAGAATCAGATCCGCACCGACTGGAGCTTTAAAAAGCTGCAAAAAGCTGCACTCTTCTACTCTGCCTTCTTTTAAATACCTGCACTTCCATTTCACTTTCAATCTCCTTTAATTGATTTTTTAATTTCTACAATTATTTTACTTTATTTTATTTTTTATTCTATCCCTGTAAAGCACGTTGAATGACCTTTGTGTATGATAAAGTGATATATACATAAATTTGAGCTAACTTCACTTTGACATGACTAATTTGTCTTGGTTGGAGGGACACACTTTTAAATCAGATCTGTCCCATCTTTTGTAACAGAACCCAGTGTGTCTATTCCTATGCAGTGTCGTGGCAGGTGGTCTTAAAATGATGTCGAGCCCACACAGCTTGTTGGTTCTCAGTGCCATTTTTGGGGTCTACCCTTTGACCTCATGAAGGGCTTTACATCTGACCCACCCATGCCCACAAATCACAACACCAGCTGTGCACTGGCAATGGTCTTTAGTTTTAATGATCTACAATAACATGGACCAACTTTGTTGCATAGCACTTTAAACTTGAAACTCAAGGTTGTGTAGCAAGTCATGGATCAGATACTTAATAAACCACATCAGGTGTGTTAGACCAGGGTAACAACAAAAAAAATTTCACAGCTGGCAAATTATCTACAACAACATGGGCCAGCTTTGTCGTGCAGCACTTTAAAGTAAAAAATAAAATAAAGTGGCCCCTTATATTTACGTGCGAACACACCACACCACAGCACACAGTGTGAACAGTGTGAAATCCTTTCTCTGTATTTAACCTATTCACCAAGCGAAGCAGCGGGCAGCCAGGAACACAGCGCCCGCGGAGCCGTGTGTGGGGACGGCACCTCGCTCAAGGGGACCTCGGAGGTGCCACTAGCAATCAGATGAGTCTCCAAAACGTAAATGGTACATTTTATTACTGGGGTCTGGATTGCATGATGGGGAAAAAGAGAGAAAACTAATCAAAGCGGGTTATCGGTATTAATAACTAGAGTCTAGTATCGGCCCGCAGCCTGAAGACTCTGCTCTCTGTCAGACTGTGCTCAATTTAGACCAGTGATTATGAAGGAAAACATGTTTCAGCACCAACAGGTGCCAATAACCAACCAATACAGCAAGTTTTAATGTACGCAAGCATCTCAGTATAACAACACATTACAAAGCGTGATGAAAGCATAACATCCAGGAGACGAACCGTTCAGAGTTCCTCTACTTCCCCTGTGTGTGTTTCTTTGTTTCACAAGCTGGGCTTTGTTTCACAAGCTGTGCTGCTCGTTTTACTTGGAGAGCCTCCCAGGAGCAAAATAAATGGGTTTGTAATTAATGCCCAGGCCAGCCTGATCAGCATTTCGCCAGCAGCTCCGCCGCTTCATTTCTCATGTCCTCTCCACCTCCTGTGCTGCGGCCGCCACGGCTCACTGACTCCCGAACAGTAGCAATTGTTTCCTTTTCAGCCGTTTTCATTTTTTAAGAGACCTTAGTCCTTTCACTTCTAATTAAAATTCTTCTGTGCAAGAGGCTTGGCTCTCAGATCTGGTTTGTCGTGGCCACCGGCCCTTAATTAAGGTGATCCAGACATGTGACAGATCTTTGGTGACTGCTGTTGTGGGGCCTCTCTATTGAACGACTGCCACGCAATCCGGTCATTAACTGGCTGAATTAGCACTTTGCACGCAAAAGGCTCGGAGTCGATCCAAAACGAGGACTATAGTAGCATTTTTTTTGTTAGTTTGATTGTTTTTTCTCCATTAATAAATGCTCCATCAACTTCTCCAGGAGGCACAAGCTCCAATGACACAGGTCAACACAAAAATATTTTTGTAATCATCAGAAACCACAACACACTTTTCTAAACCAGTTTTTCTTGCTGATTTCAGATCTGCTTTCAGTTTTTTTCAGTCACATCAACTTTTTGAATTATGAGTAATATTAGATTTGCAAT
>JBBJLS010051016.1:0-13387 GCA_037577275.1 Bryconaethiops microstoma
AGAAGTGTGTGTTCAAATAAGATATAAGAAAAGATGGGCGCTACAGTAAGTGACTGTTATAAAGCAACAAAAAAGCAGCAAAAAATGATAACCTTAGAGAGATTATTTTGTATCTTATATATATCTTCAAGTAAGCTCTGTTTATATTAATTAGTTGGTGGTGGTGGTGTGTGTCCACACCGATTAAAAGTACATTCCATGGTTCATATAGTGCAGCAGAGTAAACCAAGAATTGTTCTGTTAGAAAATGCCCTCCAAGCATCAGCTTCTTCACAGCCTTGGCAATATGAATGTGATATTCAAAACCATCACACACTTATAACTCCAGCAGTTCCACTCCTCTTTATCTATTAGAGCTTAAGGTAGGTGAAACTCAGAAATACACTGTAGACACAAGATAAGCTAGGAGGATCAGTGCTTCTGATGCTCACTTGAACTTTGCTGTCCTTGGGGAACAGGTGGCAAAAGCGAAGAGATTAGAGTAAGTTGCTGTGTTCAAAGCAGCAAAGTGTTCTGCACATATTTAGACCATAATCTGCTCTGTTCATCCGGAGTTACCTCACATCTGCACTGACAATTTTATAATAACTGATTTTCAAACTGAGACGTAACTGATCGAGTGTGTTTGAAACAGGCCAGTACATGCTGCTTGCATACTGGTTGTACCCCAAACTAATAAGTAAAGTGCAGTTTGAGACCAACATGAATTTCCACTTGCCAAAAATAACCAGAGTACTAACAGCTATTTTAAATATGTCAAGTATTCCAATAAGCAGACAAAGCTGTCATCATGGTACATTGCATTCCATGAGACAACACACAAGTGGCTAACACACAAGTGGCTCAGCCCCTGATGCTGAAATCTAGTCATGCACCTGGCTTGTAATTTGATATATGGTACATGATTGTAATTGCAGCACACTGAATATTTTACTACCACATGATATGAGTAGTGGTGTGCAGTGTACTGGCACTGTATGCACTATACAGTACAGCACAGATAATTATGGGATACTGGACACTTCAAAGCTTAGAGATATGAGAGGTAGTATGGAGAATACTGGTGTAGTATATAGTTCACAGTATGCTGTTTCAAACAGCTATTGTTCAGCCATGTCAAACCTACCAGTAATTACAACATTCAGAACTGGAAAATGGATCCAAGGTCCATAGTCAAAGACTTCTGCTCTACATCCTTGCATCCTCCTTGTGTTACAATATGAAATTGTCACTGAGATGACATTCAGCTTATTGAGTCTCAGTGAAAACTTAACTGAAATTACTAGCTGTGGTGACCCCTATTACCCTTGAGAAATGACTACATATAATAGAGGCAAGAACTGAAAGTGACATTTTGAATTACAGTATTATTTTTTTATTTGAATATGGGTGAGAAAGTACACCACCAGTTGAAACTGATATCTAGTATAAATGCATCTTGTATAAAAAACTTGTTTTTGTCTATTACTGAAGCTGATAATTAACTATATTGAATGGAAAACACTTTTATGTGCTTTTTGTGTGCAGTCATCTTTCACTAGTTACATGAATCTGTCAGGACAATATGTCTGCTGGAAAAATTGTACTAGATCTTACTGTCTACAACTGTCTTTGTCCCTGCTTCCAGCCTGACCAGCCAAACCTTCTCTTCTAACAGGTGGTCTGTCAGTTGCTGCAGCCATGAACATAGTCAGTTGGACATCAAACATGATGGCGGAGCTCAGCTAAAGCTGTCCGTCTTCCTCCCTCCAATCCTCCCTTGTGGGAGGACAAGAAAATGAGTGTCACTAGTCGTCAGTCCTTCAACATCCTGGCCATCATCTTGCTTCTACTTTCTACAGCAGGTAAGAGTCACACAGCTGACACTATGAGCTACACTCTCAAAAATAAAGGTTCCAGAGTGGTTCTTGGCTTGCATGAACAGTTTTAATTTGAATTGTTCTTATATAGTACAGAATCTTTTAAAAGGTTTTTCACACTTGCATGTCTTCATCTATTATGAACGTTCTGTAGGGAATCAAAAGTGGTTCTTTAATGGCATCACTCCAAGCAACACTTTGTTCTGAGAAGGTAGCTGGGTGATACATGTTATTGCAGTTATTGTCATGGTTGTGTGAGTATGACTTGTCTGGAGCAAATTAAATCTTGTTCCAGTTTTTGCAGCCAGTTAGTTGGTTAAGGGACTACCCACTGAAAAATAGTAATCAAATATTAGATTTTAGTGTGCTAATTAAATAAAACATTTCACTTGCATATTTATGCCATTTAATAATGCCCTGTCCCACTCTAAAAAAGCAGTGCAATGTCAGACAATGCAAAAATTACATTTCTGAGGTAGTGACTGATTTAGCTTTAGAGTTTTTTGTTGATTTTTGTGGGATAACTGGACTATATTCTGTCCACACTCGAGCACTAGTGTTTGCGTTGTGCCACAGAGAGGGATTTCATTTACAAGTCTAGTTTTCTTTGGCGCACAGAAGCCATAACGTGCACACTTTGAAAATCTCAAATGCTACATGCGAATCTGCAGAGCTGTGAGTCAAGGATTGGCTGTGGAGGCTGAATAAGACCCAAACAACACTTAACCCAAACCAGAATAAGCAAAAAATCAACTAAAGTAGCCAGAGCATCAACTGGAAAAATGGTGCAACGTAAAAAACATTTATTAGAATAATTTTCAAAATACTACAAAAACAAGGAAGTGAGAATTAATTTTTGGAGAGGTGGGTGTTCACGTAAGTGTGAACAAGCCAATAATAATGTGTGACAAAAAGTCAGATCTCTCTTGATCTCTCTTAATTTTGCTCCACTGCAACCACTGTGGCTCTGTCCACCATGGCAAAATGACCACACACCATTACTCCGCCCCCTGTACTGAGATTATTAGCATAGTGAGACCAGGGACTATAGCATACAAGAGCATGGAGTAAATGACAAGATAAAATACATCTAGCAGAGAAAAAAATTTGTCGCAAATTTGTTTTACACATTTCACATTTAGAGTACAGAGAACTATATTAAATTGTAAAAAGTCTCCTTTAATGATTCATGGGGGTCATTTTTTAAAAAGACTACATCATAACTGACAATTGTACTCAAATCTTGGTTTATCATTACCTAATCAGTCAACCCCCAGTTTTGCTCCATTTATGTGACGATGGAGATGTTGGTGCAGGCTTCACAAGATCACACGTCACCAACTACATCATTCCTTTAATTCCTTTAACTTTATATCATCCCTTTAATTTTTAAATGCAAGGATGACTCATGCTTGTCTTTCAAACATATTCTGTGTCTTCACTAAAAATCAAAGAGTCATGTTCTCATTATGGCCCATATAAGGAAATGTGGGAATCTGCCCATGTTTACACCTCCTTCTGTGATAAAATTGCAATTATGATAAAGATCTTAAAGTAGCACATCTCATATTGGAATAAATCAAGTTTGCCTGAGTGCTGGTGGAATATACTTTTAAATCCATAGGATTTACCTGATCACAGAAGGTTTTCCTGCCTTTTTCAGCCTCTGGTTGATCAAATTAGAGACAAACGAACGACTGCAGAGCAACAGAGTCTCTCTTCACGACTCCTCTGTTATTCTGCACATGCTTTCTTTCAGGTTGCTCAAATGCAACACATCAAAGAGTGCAGGTGTTTCAGCACTTTCATCTGAGTGGTAATGACTTGTGTTCCTCTTGCCATGCTTTCTACATTGGCTGTGAATTCTTCTCAGCTAATTAGGCTGTAGGAAAGAACAGCTCTAGAGAATGAGACTGTTTGAGATGGAAAAGAAGTACACAAAGAGAGATAAACCTCTGCTTGTTATGTTTGTTGTCAGGTTGTTTGGTTTACTGTCTGTTCAGTATTCAAATTTGATTCAAACATGAAGGAGCACACACTAAAGACATTTAAAGTATACTGTGGTAAATGAATTTTTGATTCTATAAGGACAGTTCACAGAATAGTACCTGATGTTCTGCAGGCACTCTGTATCTGCAGTGAAAATTGTGATCATGTAAATTGGTGACTTTGGATTATTGAAATATCACTGAAGCTAAAACCATGTTGCCGCAAAAACTAATTAATTGTTTATTCATTTAGTAGCCTAAGTAGGCAAATTAATTGTTTATTCATTTAGTAGCCTAATATCAGATCTAATCTGATGAATCTCCCATCTGTGTTTTTGTTCTCCTAACCGAATGCTTGCTTGACTGCATAATGTATAATGTGCTACAGACAGCATAATGTGTTAGCTAAAACCATCTCATTAAACTGCATAGAATGCTTAGGCCTAAAACTAGCAACTAGCATTTAATATTGGTCACATTATGTCGTATTCTTTAGCACATCGTCTCTCAGCCTCAGTGGTTTTACAGAATTCATCAGTCAGTGTTCAGTACTATACTCTGAATACATTATACAAACATTTGGAATCCCCCCATGACCTATTGCTAGAATAATCACTGCTGTAGAGGCTAACAAATATTAATAAGATTCAACTTTTTTTATCAGCAGAGTTAGCGAGCTAGTTCCTTAAAAAAGAAACCCAAAGCACTTGCAATTTTTTAAAAGTTCAAAATACATCATCATCACAAGGGTCAGAAGGGTGGGGGTTTCTAGTCCTTAAACCAGCAGGTCTTGCTCCAGAGACTACTGTGGCACAATTGTAGGGTTCAAGTAGACATGTTGAGAACAGATTTATAGATGGTTACATGTTGTCACTTTGGCTAGAGTGTCCCATTAACCTCTCCACAACAACCTCCCTTAAGCTCTTTCAGCTCATTTCCGGGTGTGTGAACCTTACATTGACCACAAGGGGATCCCACACTATGGATTCCACTGTCCTCGGCTCTCTGACAGCAAGACCTACATGTACTGCTGTCACCACAACAACACGCCCTACAAGTACTGCTGCAATGACACAGAGTTTCAGACCATCATGCAGGTCAACCTAACAACCGCTCTGGATAGTTTTGCACACAAGTAAGTCCGTTTATTTCCATACTTCCATTACTTCCTTAACACAAGCCACATAAACTTGGTTCATCCCTGATGCTCAACTGACATTTCACTTCCTTCAGAACAAAGCAATACATTAAAGAGAGTGACAGGTCTGGTGTGTGGCTCTTTCTGTGTGTGTGTGTGTGTGTGTGTGTCTGTGTGTGTGTGTCTGTGAGAGTGCATGAATTGTATATCTGATATTTCAAAGCCATTTCTGTGAAATATCATGTCCTATTGATTTTGAGTCATCTTTGATGTACTTTTGATTTGCTTCCAAACCAGCCAATTCCCTGATCACATGACTGTAGTATCTGAAGTGTGAAAGGGCAGAGGCTAACCGCTCCTATGATGCCCATTTAGCTTGTCACTGCGTTTTTTTCTACACTACTGCTGGCTACACTACACAACTAGGTTATGACCCCCTTCCTTCCCACTGAGAACACAACAAATAGAAAAGCTCTGTTTTCATGGATGGAAGGAGAGCCTGTTTTTTTGGGTTTTTTTGCTTGACTTTTCAAGCCTATGACATTTAGAATACATGCGGTATGTCCAAACATCCCACACAGTGCCAACAGCAAAACAAGATAAAGAGCTAAATCTGGACCTAAAAGAAGTTAACATTTCATGCTGGTCTTACAACCGCAATACATTGCCTTCATAGCTGATGTCATTTTGATGAAGCCACAGACTTTCAGCAATGGCAAACACAAACCACAAAAAAGCTTCTGATGAAAAGTATGTTCAGGGAAAGGTTTCTTTGGATTATGTCCCATATCCACCCATTTTTGGGTCATCCTGTTAACATTTGACTGACTCTGCTTCCAGTTAAGTATCTTGTTCCTGTCACACCAAAATCTTGTCACTTAAATAAAGAGAACATACACTTGTGCTATTAATGGAAAAAATTAGCAGAATCCCACCATCTTCCACCCAGCCTCAGCGGCCAGTAAACACAACCATGGTAAGCAAACTATATCCTATAAAACATAACAGGATGACATAAATAACTGTGCTGTTTGAACGAGATACATTACTTTGTTAATCAGTGTGATTTGTGAATAAAATGTTGAAATGATGAAAGTACATTATAGTTAAATTTTTTATTAAAAGTTACATTTCAAATACATTTCAAAGATATTGATATGCATGACAGTACTGATATAAAATGTGTGCTTTTAAAAACCAGCCCAAAGTGATGTGGCCAATAAAGCTCCTCACTCTCTTTCACTGGGCGATGTTATTCTAGCCCTTGTCACATTTTAGCCAACCTAGAAGGGCTGCAATGCCTTTGTGGTCTCCCACTCAGTGTGTGTCTTACATTAATGGCCACACCAGGCTGCACTCACTTCCTTCACTCTCAGGCATTAGAAGAGGATTGTGTGAAGAAGGACAGCCTGGTGAGAAGCCATTTCATTCTCATCTGTGGTCAGCGGGACATAGTCAGTGATATTTACCACAGCCCTCAGGTTAAAATGCCCACAGAGCCACTCACAATCAGCTCACCAGTGAAGAGATGGGGGGCTAGTACATGTTTCAGAGCTAGCTCTGGCATATTAATCCAATAAATACAGTATTTAAAGTATTTTTATTGAAAGGTTTTCTCAGTGTATTATACGTCTAACTGAAAGCACAAAGGACAGTGTCCTTGTACAGTGCTTTGCAGTATGTAGAGTATGTCTGAAATATGCGTTTAAAATGAATAATCACTAGGCCATTACATCAGTCAGCCAGTGACTTTCCTTTCAACAAAACTCAATGTGTCCACGAGTTAACTGTATTTACCATCATCTGGCTGTTCTTAGTAGAAAGCTGCTGCTTTGCTCAGGCTCACTTGGCAAGTTCCTCTGGCTTTTTCTCATAATACATGGCAAATACTCCTAAATATTCCCTTTCATTGCTGTTTTTCACTTTGCCTAGCCAGTAATTTGACACGTTTTGAACTCAGTGGGAATAGACATGAAGCTAATTGGACCCAAAACATGTCCGGCTGTACAGAGCACACACAAAGCATTAAGGGTCTATTTGAATTCTGCATTTGCTTTTCAATGCCATTTTGGTTTTACAATTGATCCCTTACGAAGCCTTAGTTAGTTTTGATGCCTGTTTTTAATTTTGTTTACTCAGTAACCTGAATAAAAAAAGAGCCATGGTTAATTAGTGCTCCGAAGTCTGACATGGCATTGTTTCATGGACCACGGCTCATTAAAAATAAAATCTCTGTGGTTGGGGATTATTCCCACCACACATATTAAAACTGTCCCTGGATTCATACATCAACTATTATTCATATATAATGTCCCATTAATCCAAAGCAGAAATAAGGAATTACTGTGACTGGGTTTCTATGGTAAGGACCATGACAAGAAACAAAGTCCCATGAGCCCAAACAGCAGATAATCATTTTGTATAGTTAAATGCAGTAATCATACGTAAATCAATTGGAAACTATTTGATATGAAAACTTTCATCTTTAAAATCTATTTTCTATGTAATGCATACAAATATTTTTATGCACTTTCTAATATATGTATTTATCCACTTATACAACAGTGCAGGGGTGCACAGTCTGTTAGTTCCTCTACTCAAACACACTCACTAGACCTGGCAATTAACAGAAAACTGTGAGCAGAAAACTGTGTTGGACACCTGCCGTCTAGGGCCATAAGTGTTATTTTTTGTCCAGGTACGAGCAACCAATTTTGCATTGCTTTTAACAAAACCTTAGTTAAAAAGTTCATGGTTTTTATAGTTCATAGAACAGCTGGGACTACTCACTTTGCCATAAGAAATTGCAGAATATATCGGAAGAAATGTTTAAAGTTTGTATATTTTACTTTTTTACTTCACTTTGCAAAACTGCTGTATGAAAGTATAAGCAATGAATTCTGAACACACTATAGAATACTAGAGCTTGTTTTTTTGCAAATAACATTGCAGTACTGTTGGCATGTGTCTGCGACCCACGCTGCGTTCTAATTACACAGACTGTGTCAGAGGAAGACTGTGTTCTTCTAGTCACACAGAAAATCCATTAAAATAGTGATAAGAAGTGTTTTTAACCCACAGATTAACAAACTCTGTGCAGTTAAATAAACTTTTTAATTAAAATGAAGCCAATGCACTATTCCCGATCAGTGCAAATTACAAACAATTCAAATCAATTTTAGCAATATTTTACAGTTTCCGAAATGCTGTCTCGCAGTGCTAGACAAGTGCATTGACTGGGGCAGAACGAAAATATCTTTGACAAAACCCAATATAGATGATGCTTGTAGGCATTTGAAATGGCAACAAGTCAACTTAAGCCGCTGTCATCACAGGTCTTGAAGGCCATGATGCATAGTAAAGAATACATATGTATACATAGTAAATTATCTGTGACTGTTTTGTTTAAATTGGTTATATGTTTTTAAAATGTTATTTACCTTTTGTTGTCACTAATATCTCATTATTTATTTCAGTAATTACACTGCACTGGTGGGCGTGTGGATCTATGGCTTTTTTGTCATGGTGCTGCTGGCGCTGGACTTCCTCTACTACTCGGCCATGAACTACGAGGTATGCCGGGTGTACCTGGAGAAATGGGGGCTTGGGGGTCGCTGGCTAAAACAAGCCCGAAGTCAGTGGCACAGAGCCGAGCAGGAGGAGAACCAGGCGCAGCAGCCGTCTCAGCCTGGAGCTCCAGCGGCACTCGCACACTACCAACAGCAGCACTGTTACAACCAGCCCAGACACAGCCTGAAGACGGAGGCCCACAGCCCAACACAGAGTGCACACAGCGCATCAATTGCTTGGTGAGTTGAAGCAGACACAACCATAATTCGGTGCTTGCTCACATCTGTTGCTGTATCTCTATCTTTCTTCTGTAAAGAATGAATGTAAAAAAGGAACGAATCCAGTCCAATCCTGGAATTAATCTAGCCTGAAATTGCTAATACCCACAGTGGCTGATGTCACGCTATTAATACAGTTGAGTGTTGAAGTAATTTTAGCATGATAGCTAACACGGTCAGATAAAAAGGGTGCCATCCGTCTGTGTTCATCAAAGTACAATGTAAACGTGGCCTCAAAGGAGCTACAATGATCTTTTTTTAGAAGAAGAAGATTCTTTATTTTATCACATGCATAGTCATACAAGTACAACACACAGTGAAATGATTTCTCTGCATTTAACCCATTCACCAAGTGAAGCAGTTGGCTGCCAATGAGGCGCCCGGGGAGCAGTGTGTGGGGATGGTACCTTCCCCAAGGGTACCTCAAGCCAAGAGTGGTTTAGGAACCTTTACTATTAGGAGTGTAGTTTACATCTTTTATCTTCTCTCTTTTTTACTTACATGCACCCAGGACAAAAATTAAACCGCCTTCCACATAATTTGCCTTGAACCAGATGTGTCACACTGTGAGCTTTATTCATGGTAATAAATTTCCCATTCATTGTTCCTACACAAACATTATGTGCATCTGTTGTGAAAACTAGGTCTTGTTAGAGAGTTACCTGCTTGAGTATGCAGGTCGTACTATAAAACAGTAAACAAATTCTCCAAAGCAAAGAGACCTTGACTGCTGGAAGAAGTGTATTGATTGTGGTATCACTGTTTCTGAACAAAACAAATCCCAGAGGGCTGTAAGCATAATATGATCTGATATGATCTGATCTCATCTTTTGGTCCTTTTATTTCACTTAGGACTTAAGACATCGATTTATTCAGAGCAGTGCTGGAAGGGTTTTCTCTAATACACACTGGAAAGACATTAAAGGTGCGGAGTGACTCGGGGTAATTCAGCACAAGCACATTATTAATTAAAGGCCTGATACAGAGACAGCGCTTCTCTGTGTGACAGCTGGCCGGGACAACTCGGCACACCATGCTCCTGCCCACAACCACTTCCACTGGAGCTCTGTGATAAATTAATGAAAGGAAAGTTTTGACAAACAGCCATATGAGCTGGACTGGACATTTGTAGTCAAAGTAGATCATGCACAGCTCACAGTCTCAAAAAGAACACATGCACACATGCACACTTGGCAAGATGGCCTTAGTAAGAGACAGATGTTCCAGGAGTTCTTTAGTGCCAGTCAATTCTCATCTAATTAAGCTTGTCTTGTCAGCAGAAGCCCCTCATTAAACACACCACTATAACCTCAGAGAATGGCATTGTAAAGTCAGGAAGCACATTGTCAGAAACCATGCTTTTCATCAAAATGATTACTGTCACTTTAGCCTATTCAGATCAAGACCTATTGAACTGGTGGTATACTTATGGTTTATAAATTACATTCTAAGTGCATTGAACCCCACAAGTTTAGACACTATTGATTCATTCTGTCACCGACCTTATTGCTACCTGCTTGTCCAGTACTCCAATAAGATCAAATAAATGCAAAAAATGCATTGACTAACTTAGGTTTAACACTATAATGGCTCCCCCTCAAACATAATAGAGGAACACATGGAATAGTGCCATAGTGTTGTTTAGTAAAGGCCTATTAGGGCTGTTTTAGCTGAATGGTATCTTAATCTGAGTGACTACTAGAAAGATTTTAGTCCAATATAAATCTGGAGTGTCTGTAGTTTTTAAGCGTAAGTAGGGGTGTGCAATATATATTGTTTATGATCATATCTAAATTGTTCTTTTAATGATGCAGATGCTGGCATTATCAAGTATCTCTGCAGTAACCAGTGTAAAATAGCAGGATATGTTTTGATCATGCCATGGCTTTGAGAGTTGTACTAGAGCGCATGCGCCTGCCGGGGGCGGCGCGCTCCGTTCAGTAGCAGAAGGTAAACAGGCCGTGGATGTTGAGATATGCATGGAGAAAGAGAGCTAGGCTAACTCACTAACCATCTAGCTGCACTCTCTGTTTCTGTAGATCTGGTAGCCAGACCTGGGGCATTATCACTCGCATGGAGATGGTTTGACTTCAGGAGGGTGAATGTGGCTCAAACCAGCCCAATTAGCCAGCGATGTGGGAAAGCAATGTAGGTGACGTGGGAAAGCGGGGGTTCATACGGAAAGTATGAAAAGTTTTGGCGGTCTGTTAAATCCATGATAGCGGTGACAGTAAAAAAGCAATTCAGCAGCAAACTTTACGTGCTGCTTTCTACATCTATGTTATGCTATATTGTTTTTGGCGCCCATGGCTAAAGATATGGTGCCAGTTCAAGTGGTTGAGAAAGATGGTTTTAAAGAACTCCTGAACACGTTACACCCAATTTACACACTGCCTGGCCGAAAGTATTACAGTAAAACAGCTCTGCCTGAACTGTATGTTGCCAGTCACCAAACTCTGGCAGAGAAACTGAAGAACAATGTCGCATTTCACCACAGAAATGGATTTAAAGTAGAGCAGAACATCCGAGCCATACATTTCACTGTTTGCAAACATCCTACTTGCCAGACAAAAACATGAAGGGCATGTGCAGTTATTTTGAGTATCTTTGTGCAAAATTGGACAGAATTTGATTTTTTTATTATCTAAAGACCAAGTTTATTTTATAGATGGAATTGGTCTTCCATATGTAAGGGAGTGAATTGTGTTTTTTTAATTTTTACATTTTAATACCAAATAATTAAGATAAAAGCAGGACTTTTGAATGTCAGAATTCAGTTGTGGTAAGAAAAAAACTACTTAGTTGCACTGCTTGATTTCAGTGTTCGCACAGTTATTCTTTTTATGCTAGCTTTAATAAATTCAACAAGACCTGTTTTTCTTCAAACATTATTGTTGATGTATTGTTGTGTGGTGTTTCTTATGTACTATTAGTAAAGTACAGTAAATATTGTATTCAGTACCGAAAGCAGGTACAAAATAAGACAAGTTTTTGGAATTTTTAAAATATCGTCAAATTATCGTTATCGGAAAAATCAATTTTGATATCAATCTTTGTCTTTATCGAACACACCTACAGTAAAATAAAATTGAATTATTACTGTATTTACCCTGCTTATACCAAAGAAAATGATGGCGCATACCAAATACAACACACGTGCATGAATTACAGTGCAGTCTATACAGGGGTAACATCAGTATTTTACATTCTAGCACTGCGAGAGACAGCAGTTCAGTGTAAATTGTACAGTCCGGATATGGGTTTACCTTTACATTTTCTTTAAGGGTAATGTATTAAGCTGATTATAAATTGAAATTAAAGTGTTTGGGAGCTCATTTGGGGGCATATTTAGGGTTTTCACTCTAAAAAAGGCATTTTTAGGCTCTTAAAACATAACTCTGTGAACTTCGGAGGTCTACTGTATTGCCATCAATACTTGCACTATTTATTAAAACTATACGATCACACTATACTATCATTACAGGATACAATATTATGACGATACATAAACCTGGTCATGCATAACTAGTGTCTGTTTTAAGGAGGGCTAAAACCAGTTGGAAAAGAACACGATTGTCTACAGTGCTCCAAATGGAGACAGGGAGAGGCTAGTGAGGAAAGACCTGATGTTCTCCAGGCTTACTTCAAGACAATGGAGAGGATGTCTACTCTGAGCTGATTAGACGCACTCAGTCTCTGTAACAATGGCAACCCAACAATTACAGGCAAGGTTCAACATGGATGGGCTACCCCCAAGCTCACACTCTTTCATGCTGTGCTGCTGACCCTTTCTTACAGAAGCCGCAACGTGCAAAATCAGAATCAGAACATTTTATCCTGAAGGAAATTGCTTATTTTTATGACTGCAAAGACACACAGAGACAAGAACAAGTCTAAATAAAATCTAAAAAATCAGCAGAAAAAAACTATGAAAATACATTATGCTATTTACACAAATGCTGGGTATGAATACTATAGATAAGTAAATAATGCTGGTGTTATGAACGGTGAATAAAATCAATTAGCCACTAGTTCTGCATTATGCAAATGACATCAAGCTAATTAGTGCCTATCAGCTTCACTGAACAAGTTGACTATGTAAGCATCTTCGGTCATGCCATCAAGCTACAGCTCCGGAAAAAAATAAGCAACCCCTGCAAAAATGTTCAGTTTCTCAGGTTTGATCTTTTATATGTGCAAGTATTGAACTGAACAGCTTTGCCTTAGTTTTTAAGAATGGCTGACAATATTTCTCCTAATTTCTATATAAAAATATTGTCCTTTAAAGGAAATGACAATACATCAAAATAAAAGAAATGATGCAGTGTTTACAGAACTTGAATAATTCAAAACAAAACAAATCTCTTTTTTACTCAAACAAAATGGCAATAATTACCTTTGATGAACTTCTAGTAGTATTTTACCATCCAACTGGTCTCATTGTGAAAGGAGAGTGTTCATTACAGCAGTGTTTTTCTACTTTTCCTCATTAAATAAGATGTGATTCAGGTGATCACTAATCAGTACCTCATAAAGCAGAATGAGGTGCTTGTG
>JBBJLS010051025.1:0-13387 GCA_037577275.1 Bryconaethiops microstoma
TGTGTTGAATGTAGCAAAATATAAATATGGACCTTGGTTAAAAAGCTCCTTATGTGAAAGTATTAAAGAAAATGGATTTGTGTCATTCGTTCATACTAATATAATATCAATTGTCATCAAGAGCATTTTTTTAGCCATTAGTTGACAAATATTCCCACGAACCCCCCAGTGATTTTCATATTTGGCCCACTTGCTATTGAAGTTGAATAGTCCTGATCTAGGATAAACAGTTCATGACCTAATCAAGTCTAGTAGATTTTCAAGTAGTTGTAAAGTAGGTGCTCATCCATTTACACTCTGCACAGTACACAGTGAGATGAAACCACTTTCCTCCAGGACCATGGTGCAACACAAAAGACAAGACTGCACACAAGCAGAAACGGTACTAAGGGTGAGTACATTATTATGTCAGAAATTGTGTTCTAGGCAAGGATTAATGAGGAAAAACTGCATTCAATTATTGTGTAAAAAGTATCAATAGCAGTATAAAATTACTTGACGATATTGTGATTGTGATAGTTTGTGGGGTGGAGCTCGTGGCGGCAGTTTATGCGTGGCTCTTGTTTCTGGGGTAACAGTTTAAATGTGTGCATGTGCATGTGTGTGTGTGCGTGTGTGTGTGTGTGTTTGTGTGTGTGTGTTTGGGAAAAACAGTTCAGTTCAGGGGTGAGTATTTGTGTGCAGTACAGCTCTGATTTAGTTCTAGTTTAGGATTCTAATGGTCTGGGGAACTGTTTCCAGTCCCGGTGGTGGGTTTTTTTTTTGTATGCTACTCAACTTTTAGCCAGACAACGGAAGTTAAAAGAGAGTGTGGGATTGGCGAGAAGTGTTCCAATGCAAGACAAAAAAAGAACAAACAAACCAAAAAACCATGTGAATACCGAACGGTTTCCTGGGAGAACGGGTGCATTTTCTGAAAGAAGTTTTTGACCATGACTGAACATATGGAGCTGACCGCTGAGGATGGGTTATTATATGTTGAATACCAGTGTTTTATATTTTATTACAGTCAGAACATCTCAAAACAATCCAAAAATAACAAGTCCAGTTTCCTTTAAAACACAAAGTATTAAAAACTTTTAATGGTGACCATTTTGGAGTAAGAAATCTTAAAGTCAAGATTCCCTTGCATCTTAGAACAAGATGTCAGTCAGGATAACTGTTGTGGCCTAAAGACTATAATGAGCTCGATATTTTTCCAAGCTCTAATCATCTCTGGGGCAAAGACGGTTTAAGCCGAAGCTTTCATGGCTGGACAGCTTTTCCTCTCCAAGCTCCAGTTTGTTTTATTTTCTTTCACCCCAGATGACGTTCTTTGACAAAGGGGTCTTTCCTTAACACATATTCAGTGCTCCAGCAAAAATCTCCACCATTAGTCCTTTGTACAGGAAACACACAATAATGACTCACTTTTAGCTTTAGTAGCAAAAGGATATTTATCATAGTAGAAACCTTAGCTTGACACGAACAGCCAAAACCCTCAAAATGTAAGGGAAAAAGTTTAAAGAAGGCAAATCGTTTCTGGGCAGTGTCAAACGAAAGCTCTTTCTCTTTTAGTAATGGCCGGTATATAAATGGGAAAAGAGATGGGTTTGGTTATTTGCTCTCTCTTATTTGCAATGAAAATATTGTATTTGTTTATAAACTCCCAGCTGGATGAGGACCGTTTAATTTGAAGCTCTGTGGGGGATGTTTCTTGGTGCACTGCTTAAGCCTGTTGAAGATGACAGAAACTCACCAACAGCCACAGAGGACAGAACTAATGAGACATCATCTTTTTGCAGTCTCATTTAAATGTGGAAAACAAAACACGAAGACAAAGAAAAAGAAAAAGAAAAAGTGTGTGTGTGTGTGTGTGTGTGTGTGTGTGTGCAGATTCTAAGCAGCATGTGAGCCCTTTGGGAATGAGGCAGGCAGTGGGTGTTGGAATTAATGGCTCTGTTTGTTCGCCAGAAGGGACAACAAACTTCTCTCAAACTTGTGTAGTGTTTTTATTCAGCCGTGGAAGACGGGAGTCAATACAGTAATGTCTGACAGATACATAGATACACACCTGCAGGAACACGTCCACATACCAGGTAGATTATATGAAGGCTATATGATGAATGGATCCAGAGATATAATCCACAGTTTCTTCTAATAAAATCTTGCTCCATTGACTTTGTGAGCCTTAAGAGTCTTTGAGTCTAATGCATATTTTGACATCTTGTTACTGCCTTCCTTCTCATGCAAAATTAAGTTTTTGAATGAGAGGTTGTTCTGACAGCAATGAGAAACAGCAAACAATATTCAAATGCGCTCGAGAGCGAGCGTGTGAAGAACTGACTGTCACTGTGAGGAAACTGTAAAAATGTTTGTACTGCTCCTGAATCATTAATTAATTGTGTTTTATTTATTCATTCCCTACAAATGTAAAGTTCTCAAGCAGCTAAATAAATGATTAAACCATCAAAATGGAGCTGAGTAAATCCTGAATTTTAATACGATCATGCTGTGAATGAGCCCCGCTAACTCATCTGGTGATGAAATTCTCAGAATTAGCAGAAATGATGGCCTTTTTATTTCATTCCCAAACCAAGCAAGACATGCGAGCCTCAATACTTGGCACTGAAATGAACAATTGTACTGTTATTCATTTATTTTGCTATTATTTTGTCTAGTTTGTCATTCTAAATAATACAGTTAATAGCAATAATTTACAGTAGAAGTTCTATTAATAGGATTTATCTTTAAGTTTTTAAAGAAGAGAAGCATCTTCGGATAATCATGTGGTGGCCTTCAGATTATGAAATTTAGATTTTAATATTATTTTATATATTCAAATTATCTTATGAGTCTATCACCTCTGAAAACAGTAGCGTGGATGCTTGCTAGCTCGCTAACTGATGCTCTAGCTCTTCTATGTCTTCAAAAAGTAAAAGTAAAGTAAACACACAAATCTTTAATAAATCATGTTACAAAAACTACAGGAAATACTCAAAGCAAGATCTCACTCATTAATTTTTGGGGACTGGTTTGTGCAGACTGCCACACATTTTCGTTTCTCATAGAATGAGAAATCCCAATACAGGATTCTATTTACCCATTTTCCCCCCTATTTAGTTGTGTGACATTTCTACCAACTAGATAGATCTCTTTCATAACATGATGCTACCAAGCAGGAAGCATGTGATGCCCAAACACTATCAACTGTAACGAAATTCTCCTCCAAGCTCAACGTGCTTGGAGGAGAATTGCCCATTTTTGCATCAGGTAATGGATGGTCATATTGGCTAGCAATGTCTTGAGTGATGGGGGTAGGGGGAGGGCCGCTGTACCCATTAGTATAAAGTGAAGCCAGTTATGTTCTCTTTAATTTGAGATTGACAAGAACTGAACTAATGGTCTCCTGGTGTGACATGGCAGGGCCAAGAGTTAGAACCACAAAAACTTCTCATAATGTTATTTTTGAAGCCATAAGCTTTTTTCCACTACTCTTATAAACGAGCGACACTTCTCTTATTGGCGAGCGACACAGTTCATGTTCTCGCCCCATTTTGCTTGAACATGCTGTTATCTTGGACTTGCCACGTTACAGAAAAACCTCATCAAAAGTGGCACAAATGCTATTTTAAGGTGATGCAGTGATGACAGGCTTGTTGCTCATTGTAACAAGCTCCCGCCTGGCTGCATTCATAGAGCCACATGAGGGAGCACCAGTGCTGACAGAGATAACCCAGCACACAGCAGCAGGCTCAGCTCAGCTGACATCCAGAGGGAAAATCACTCGTGGGCCTCGTGCTGCGTTCGTTGTGCAGATTTTACCTGTGGCTCATACAAGAGTGATGGCCTTCCCTCATGCCTGGCCAGCTAGAGGCAATTCTCATCAGCAAGCCCACGTCATACAAGGCTGTCTGCAAGCTCTGAAAGAAAATAGGGTACAGGAGGTCTTCCAGTTTCATTTCAGATGGCTGTAAACATTCATGCTTCAATCATATTTGACCAAGTACATACAACGGAAGTAGCATTTCACTACTGTCAGCTACTGGAATTAACCTGGACAGCGAGTACTAATGCTCTAATGCCTCTCTCTGTATTAAAGGAACACCTATTTTTTTAATGTATTGGGAAGGATGCAGAGCAAAAACATACTGTTCAGGACAGGAACAAGGTTTTAAACATTTAATTTGATATGTATTCTGCATTGTGTCCCTCAATCTTATCAGCTTCACAGTTTTCAAGTGTTTTTGCCCACTGGTGTTCTTTCACTACGATACCCAGAATGCATAACGTGTATAGGCACATCTCACAACCATCGGGAAGCCGTCCACTTTCCATTGTAAATTCCTACCAGATTCCTTGCAGTAGTGCTAGCTATCTGGTTTTCTCCTGTGTTGGTAGGTTAGCAGGAGAAAAAAATACATTTCAAACAAACCAGCCCAAATAAATTTTTCAAAACTTCCTCCAGTGTGTGTAATGCATCACCAGACGAGGCTTTTCCCAGTGTTTAAATCGGTCAAAACTCAGTCTAGAACAGTGTATCTAGGATTAGAAGTGCCAAGCATTCAGATATCTGCAGATGTTGCATTCCAGTACTCTGCATTAAACCTTATTTTCAGTTGGTAGAATATAGATATAGTCTGAATGCCAAGTTGCTCTCAATACGCGCAGCAGCTTTATATTGTAAGACTTCATAGTGAAGGCTATATAATATTGGTTATTTATCCAATATTAATTTTTTCTTTTGACGTGCTTTAGCAAGAAAGTCATAAGATGTTTAGAGCAGAGTTTCTGCGAGGATTTATGATTCACACATAGGTTGATGAAAGAACCTCAAATCAGTATTTAATGAACTGTAATGACTTGTTAAAATGTAGACTAGGCTATTACAACCTGTAGCATGTTTAAAAAAGTTAGGCCTATATAGTACCAAATGTGGCCAAAGGTAACATTTATATTTTCTGCTTTTTTTCCTTTGTTGTAAACAAACATGTCCAATATGTCTTGCAGCTTGTGGTGCACATAAGTTGCATTGATTTATCCTCCTCCACACAATTTTGCAGCGCAGTCTTGATGATTCAGTTAAATTCAATTCAGTTTTATTTATACAGCGCTTTTTACAATCAATGTTGTCACAAAGCAGCTTTACAGAGTCGGGGTCCGACCCTCTAGTGAGCAAACCGAGAGTGCAAGAGGTGAGGAAAAACTCCCTAAAGCAGGAGGAAAAAACTTGGGAGTAACCAAGACTCAAAATGGAAACCCATCCTCCTCTGGTCGACCCAGAGAGAGAGAGAGAAAGAGAGAGAGTCTCTATAGAGATAACTAACAATAGAAGGCCTTGTGTACATACTTAATCACTGCAGAACAGACTGGCCGTCAATGGCTGGCAGAGCAGGTTCAGTTAAGTGTCAGTAGAGGTAGTTTTTGTCTGAGTGAGGAGTGGTTTGAGAATCTCTAGTCCACAGCAACAGGAACGATCATGTCTGGATCTTTTGAACAGCAGTTGCCCTTGGCTGGAGGGGAGCTCGCCCTCATCCAAATGCTCTCATACTGGTTGACCCTCTCATGGAGTCATTTTCCTTGCTGGATTAGCACTAACAAAGCATAACATTTTGACCACTCCATCAACAGTTTTGCACTTTAGCCATGTACATTATTTCAGCCTTCTTTGCTGCTGGACCTTCATTTTCTGAAGTCTGAGGGATGTCTTTATCAGTTACAGAGTCAGTGGTACTTATCTTCGAAGAAAAACTTTTTCAACTTTTTTTCACCAACTTTGTCAGCATGAAGAGGCTAAGACAAACTGATAAGTGCTATTGGCCTAGTAGTAAGTTTTTAATTTTACTGGCAATTAAAATTGGGACAGCTGTTAGCCTGGTGCTTAGGGAGTTGCCCCTGTGATCAGAAGGTTGCAGGTTTGAATCCCAAGGCTGCCAGTGGCACAAATGAGGTACCCTTGGTCTCCACACACTGCTCCACAGGGGCTGTGGACTGCCTGTCCACTGCTTCACTTGGTGAATGGGTTAAATGCAGAGAAGAATTCCACACTATTCACACGTGCTGTGCTTTGGTGTGTTCACACGTGACAAAAATGGTCATTTTAAGTCAACTTTAATTGGCGAGTTTAAATGTATTTTTATATGAATTTTACCAGGCAAAAAGTGGCTATTGCCTACTAAAAGAAACCCTGATTCAGACCTACAAAGTCTTGCAGTGGGAATGAAAGTGAATAATACAGCCCTCTTATGACCGTGTGTCCAATAGGATGACAGTCAGATCAATGCGAACAACATCAACTACACATGAAACACCCGCTTGTTGTTTGTTCCACAGGGGCACGCCACTATAAAGCACAAGTAATCACATCAGAGCACAGCAGGCTTCGTGGCTCTTACATAAGATAAGCACTTGTCTGGGGGGACTCATATTTAGGGCAGAGCCAGAGAGCAGCTGCAAATTTAGACGAATTGTTTTGGTCATACCAGAAGGTCAGGAAGCTTTCATGTAATACAAGGTCATATAAAGATAACTGGCTGTTTACTTTTATAGATAAAAACCAAAGAGGGTTGTCTGCTTGAGCTTGTGAGTGAAAGTGTTTGCCATTTCAATAGCTGATGTAAAATAGAGAACAGATATGCAGAGCAAGTTGGTTTAAGGACCAGGGTTGAAAACCCATATGTTAGAGTGTGATACATACACCCTGAAAAGCATATATTCTACCAGTGTACCAATTGCTATAAACTGGGAGAGGATTAGTATTGATGTAACACAGTGGGTTTTGAACCCAGTGTAAAAAGCAAACTCACCATTCACTTGGACAGTTATTGACTTAAAATAAAATTGTAATCGCTCAGTCAAATAGCGTAGGGGAAATAGCACAATTGCTAACACATCTGCCCTGACTGTTGAAAGCAAATGTTTGATACCCGGGCCAGGCAAGAGTGTCATCACTCTAAACCATATATATATATATATATATATATATATATATATATATATCATGCATGCTTGTAGAATGAATCTTAGTTTATTAAACATACCCACAGCTTGCGATAACTTGCTAATATTCATCAATTACGAAACTTAACATGACATGGCTTTAGGGCTGTCCACCAAGTTTGAGGCCAATTAGTCCATAGTGAGTCCTTTTAAATGCAAATAACTGTTTGTCAGACATTGCTGGACAAATTAATCTGGACTTTTGCATGCTGCCTCTTTGAGCTACTCTATATAACAGGTGTTAAGGGTGAGCCAGCAATCAACATCATTAAGCCAGTTAAAGTTAACCGGCCATTTGGCAGGCTTAACATTGGTTAATTGTTATGTAATTTTAATAGTTTGCACAATTGGCAATAAGAAATTTCATCAGTTGGCCGTGAGGTGGTTTTCTTCATTCTGGAACGCTCACTGGAATTCCCACTGCAAATTTTCTGGCATTCTTTTCATTTCTTCATCGTCATAATATGGCAGAGGATGGAGAAAACATTGTTGTCATTGTGCAAATATTAGGCCAGTTGCACCACTCGGCTTTACAACCCATAGAGCCACCCCACTGGAAGAGTTCTCAACCATACATTAATGAACTACTTGTATCATGTATATGCCCTTGATATATCATCTTCTCATCATATGCACAATGACATGCTTTCTCAGCACAATGGTGCCTGATACTGCATCAGACTGGGCTGCCGTCATTTTGGTTTTAACATTAAGTCATGGTGCCTCTTATGTTCTTCTGTATGATTTTTCATCGTTGCTCTGGATTAGAGTATTTTTACTCTTTCTGTCTCTTTTGAAATGCCACTTTCAACCCAGAAGGCCCAGGAAGAAGCGTGGGAGCAGGGCTGGTCTACAAGTGAGGATTCAGCGCCTCTCTTGATGCTATATTGTGCTCGACCATTGCTTTCACCGTGATCCATGCTTTGCTGAGAAGAACCTGACTTTTTGGCGTATAAGATCTCTGTGCTTGTAGCTAATTTTACCTGCCTCTTCTTGTGACCAAGTTGTCTGCCTGTGGGCGAGGAAGAACCCTCAGTTTGCTGCTTGATGTTCCCCTGGCTCCAGCTTCAGTTATTAATGCTCTCCCCTTGGCTCCATGCAGGATGTATTTAATAAATGTGTGCTCTATCTTTAATAAGTCTTTTATCCTTAATGACCTGTGCTTACTCATTTGTAAGTGCATCTCAGTTATCCGGCAATGATGGTGGTGTCACAATGGGTCACAGAATGAAGTTTCCATGTCAACAGGTCAGCACAACCATTCACCATTCCTGCAACTGACTAAAATTGTCAACTCAATTCAATGTCCATCCATCCATCCATCATCTCCCGCTTAACTGGAATTGGGTCACGGGGGGTAACAGCTTAAGCAGGGAAACCCAGACTTCCCTCTCCCTGGCCACTTTGTCCAGCTCTTCCAGGGGGATCCCGAGGCGTTCCCAGGCCAGCCGAGAGACATAGTCTCTCCAGCGTGTCCTGGGTCTTCAATTCAATGTGCTGTATTTAACCCCCTGACCCTGCCAGTTCTTCTTTTATCTGAATGTTCTGATTTTTAACTCCTATTATCAAATTGGATAAGGTGTTAATAAGTGGATACTTTAATCTACATATCAATGATCTTGTGCAGGGTAGCTTCTATGGTTATGGACATCACCGTCTTTTAATTTTATGCAGCATATTTGTAGTTCCACTCATATGGGAAGACACACACTTGATTGTTCTTCTCATCATGTAAACTTAGAAGGCGTTTTTTTGTAAGTATGTTGCCTTCATTGATTGTACATGTGTTTCGTCTGACTTTTTAACTTGATTACATTCAACCCAAATTAGTAAGCAGTGCCTGCACTAACTGTGGTTTCACAATTGTCTGAATTGTATGATTTTATTGATGTTCATCAAATCCTTCATTTTTCAGTTCTTTTAATTTGGTGTCTCTTGAGGGAGAAATTTCCTAAGTAAGACAATGAAGCCATCTTCTAGGACCTTAGATGTTTTGCCAACTTCCCTGTTATTACTAACTTTTGATTTTATCAGTCCTGTTACCTGTTACCTTTCTCTCCATTTTGGTTGGGTTGATTTTTCAAGCATGTCATTGTTCATCTGTTATTGAAAAAGTTGTTGAGTAGCAATGTAATACTTTCAACAGAAACGGAAGTATTTTGTAAGTATCTTTCCACAGAAACACCAATTCTCAGGGTTTTGAATGATTTATTAATGGCTGCAGGTCCTGGTTATTGCTCTGTTTTAGTATTGCTTTATCTCAGCTTAGCCTTTGACATAGTTTTTCATGAGTCTTCTAAATAGATAAAAATATTTATTGGGAGTCTCTGGCACAGCTCGGGCCTGGCTCACTTGCATTTGGTTAATAGGTGTTTCTCAGCATATGTTGCTGTGTTTTTCTACTTCATTGGCTTGTGGGGGTCCCCCAGGGGTCTATTTTGGGCCCTACTATTTTTGGTATACATATTTCCCCTGGCTCAAGATATAAATTCATTTAACAATATCTCATTTCACCTATTTTATGATGACATCTAGATTTATTGCTCTTTCAAACTCCTTCACAAGTTATCTTGCCTTCTTGATTGCCTTGACGCAGTTAATACATGACAAAATCTTACAACTAAATGTCCAGAAAACTGAGGTGTTAGTCTTTGCCAGCCCTCCCCTGAATCCTATGCGACAATTAGCTTAAAGCTGTCAACCATCTTTATGTCCCTTCACGCATCACTACATAATCTGTGTGTTATATGATTTCTAAGCTTTGATGCTCAGTAAAGCCTTTCAGTCATTCATGCTTATTTTCTCTGAGAAACCTTTCTAAAACTGAGATCTTGCATCTCTAGAGCTGAACTGGAAATGCTCATCCATGCATTTATTCCATTTTTCTTGGAAAAGTGAAATTCCCTTTTGAATTGTTTAAGTAAATCTGGCTTATTTTGTCTTTCAACTGTTCAAAATGCAGCTCCCAGGCTTTTAACTCAAACGCATAAATGGTCACACATCACTCCTGTTTTATCTAATGCACACTGGCTCCCACTTGAATTTAGAATTCAGTTTACAGTCCTGGTACTGACTTTCACAGCCCTGCATGAACAGACTCCTTGGTACATATCAGACCTTCTGCAGCTGTACTCAACTGGACGAGCGCTGAGATCAGCTCACCAGGCCCACGTCTCTATTCCACGCACCAGAGTGAAAATGTGGGGATCGTGCCTTTCAGTCTGTCAGTCCCAGGCTGTGGAATACTCTTCAGCCAGAGTTGTGTCTGGTTGAGTCAGTTGAATTGTTTAAATCTATCCTTAAAATACCCTTATTCCAAATGTTTTTTCAGTAACTTGCCGTCGTTGTTTTGTTCTGCTTTATCTTCTTTTTTTCTTTGAACAATGATTTATGACTCTTGTCTGGAAAGGCCCTATTTAAAAACACACTTTTACTTACTTTCTGAAAATCATATTTGTTTTCTTCAGCTATGGTTCTATCCTCACCAATTTTCATTGTTTCTTTGTTAAGTTTTAATTCATTAAGTGCATACTTTTCTTTATTTTCAGTGTTTGGTTTCTCTGTATTGTGCATATTCTGGCTTAAGTCATTTTGCATCTTTTGAGAGTGGTGTTAGATAGCCCACTCAGTGTAGCTTGACTAAGAGATTAATTCTAGCTTTTTTTTTTCAAGTTTTCCACAAACAACAGTGGTGTGAGGCTTTACAGCTTGTTTTTGCGGTGTGCTAAAATGCATGAACTCTAACACCTGGCAACTTCTAAAGAGCAACGGATAAAAAGAACCATGACTTATACATACCTGTAAATCTAATGGAGAATGGTAATGAAGTTTGGTTTAAAAAACTGAGCCACCGTTCCTGTACCCTTTCTTTTAGACTTATGTGTTTACCTGATACAGACACGGATCATTGAATTCAAGAATAATCTCTGAGAGATAACCTCAAAGCGAATGTTTATTCAGCACATTCAGTAGCGCATTAGCATCTCTGGAAATACCTCTGGCAACAAAAGAATTGTTCGTGTAGCTGCACTGTGGCAGAAGAGAGCTCATGACAGACATCTGTTCAGTTTGTCCACAGGATGACCTGACGTTCTGACAGAAAAAATAGGCTGACGTCCCACAGCCAAAGCTTAAACCGCTCTGGGATGCCTAAAGCATTAAAGATAACTTCGTTGTCACTTGTCTAGATGATTGCTGCAAGATGAAGCGAGCATGGCAAAATGCGATGCAGAGCGTGGTCCACCCCCATCACAGTGCCAGAGAGGGCTCTGAAGACATGTTTTTCTTTTTTACCAATAGTAATAATGATGCTGAATCTAACATTTACTTTTGTGTATGTCATGTGTTGCTTGGGAAAAGTTCAATCCTACACATGGAAGTCAGTGCGAATGGGAAATCATTGGTTGTCCTCCTTTTGTATAAAAACACATTTTTGGAGTAAAACACCATATTTCATTTAAATCAGGAGTTCCTGTTCTAAGTCATAGGGCCCATAGCAAATAATCAAAAATGGCCAGTACCACACACTGTACAGTCTCAGTTAAATACCTAATTCCAGTTTGTTTAATAGTTTGAAATTTTATGTCTCTAACTTAATTGTCATTTCCTTCAGTTATTTAAACAATTAAGAGTTAAGGTCACATCAAACAACAGGTCAGCTAAATTATCGGCCTTATATACACAGCAAGCTAATGTGAAATTGTTGTATTAAAGGATATAACTTCTTAGGATTTTTCTTTTCATTTTGCGAATTATTTTCTTATTGGGACAGTTGGATCTGGTGAATCTTGCCCGAGTTGTTAATCCAGGGGACAGCCTTCAACAGATTTCGTCTCCTCTTTCATATCAAGCCTTGAGCTCTGTTTTCTCTTTATGAATCACAGATCTCAGAATCTGCTCTCACAAAAGTAGCTGCAAAAGCCCTGTTGTGTCCGCTTATGGATCAAACCACAGTGATTTTATGTCTGGTCCACAGCTGTAGCAGGTTAAGAAAAACAAACAAACAAAAAAACCCCAAAGAAAAATACAAACAAGAGCCTCTTATTCCTGAGATCAGTCAGTTTAATTTTATTTCTGATTCTGTGGTACTTGTGACTCACTCATACTCTTACTGCTTCTACCTAAAACTTCACAGGCCACTCAGTCCACTCACTACGAGACCAGATTGAGAAAATATTCCAAGGTTATAGGCGCTGTTGCATCAGCTCTTCCAAGTTGACTTTGATCTACGTCATTATTTGGCGTCTCACAAGAATGGGATAAAAACCTGTTTTACTCTCATGTCTCCTTACTGAACGTCTTTTTTTTTTTTTTACTTTACTTTAACAGCTGTTCTGTACTCTGCAGTTCCTCACCTTTTAAAGAATTCTTTAAAGCAGTTGAGTTATCCAGGACTGATGAGACGCTTGCCTTTGTAAAGCACCAGCAAGCATCTATAAGCATAATGAGGTGGGAGCAGATTGTTTCGGAGATGTCCACCCCCTCGGTCTCTTGATCTTTCAAGTCTAAATAACTAAAGAAATCCTGAATAACTTCATGGTAACACTATAGTAAAACTGACAGGAATTAAGTCATTAACTATAAGCAACAAATAAGCGAGAACAAATAAGTAAGGATAAATGGATAACCCCCACACACACTCATACTCTCACAAACACACACACACACACACACATACACACTTCTACCTAAAACTTCACAGGACACTCAGTCCACTCACTACGAGACCAGATTGAGAAAATACTCACACACAGATATATGCATATCTATTTATTTGTCAGTCTATTCTCTGAGATATTTTCTGAGAACCCCCCGCACATGCGCAGAAAAGGCAGATATTTTTTTGCTTTTGTGACGTCCGGGCCTCCTCCGCCATGACCCCTCGTCTTCGTGCTGGGTTGCTAAGCACCGCGTCCTAACATAAACCCTGCACGAGGACGAGGGGGCGTGGCGGACGAGGCCCAGACATCACAGCTTTTTTCTTGGCAATATATAAATGTTCATATATTTGTGCTAAATTAGACTAAAATAATTTGCTAATTTTGTAACATAAATATTAACGTAAATTTCCATATAAAAATTTTATTACTGCTTATGCCAATGAAAACAACAGTGCATTCCAAAGAAAATGCCCGTGCATGAATTACAGTACAGTCTATACAACAGTAATATTGGTATTTACATTCTAACACTGCTGGAGTTCAGTGTAAACTGTACAGTACAGGTACGGGTTTATCTTTACATTTTCTTTAAGGCTAATGAGTTTAAAATGAAATTAAAGTGTTTTGGCAGCATATTTGGGTGCATATTTAGGGTTTACACTATGAAAATAGGCATTTTAGGCACAACGCGGTTTTTCACTATTCGTGGGTGCTGTTGGAGCGTAATACTGTCTGTGTGTTTGTGTGTG
>JBBJLS010051036.1:0-13387 GCA_037577275.1 Bryconaethiops microstoma
ATATATTTATATATTTTTTTTGTTACGAGTAAGTAACATATTCTTTATTCTTTATAGCCTATTTCTGAATATCACTGGAGGAGTTTGGCAACCTTTGCCTCACTGCAAGCAGGGCCTTGGGTCTCTTTATCCAGCTGGGTGTTCGTTCTTTGTGGAATTTTTGTATTCTGTCTTTGTGGGTTTTCTCTGACTTCCCACTAAAGACAGGCTAATGGGAGATGCTGAATTGCCCCTATTTGTGAATATGTGTTTGTCTATGTAAATGTAACTGTCTATGTGTCTGATGGATTTGTGACCTGTCCAGGGCGTTTCTCTACCTGTTGCCCTATGAAAGCTGGCATAGGCTCCAGCGCAGCCCGTGTCCCTGGTTAAGGATAAGGGATTCAGATAATCCCTTAAAGACCCTTTAGTTATAGTAATATTACTTTAGATTGGTGGTGTTTGTTGTGTTATATACCTTCACAGCCACAACAATCCAACATTATACTTAAATCATTGTTAAAATAATATTATTAGACATTTCGAAATGTATAGACACAGAAAATCACATGCATTCAAGGTATGTTTTCTTTTGCATGTTGGGCGTCCCCCTCATAGACTTTGCTTAGATGTTACAGGTTTTAAAATACGAACACAGCATTCTAGTAATCTTTTATCTAAGCATGACATTTGAGTCGCTTTTCCGAGTTTGAATTACATCACCGTGTATTCATGTTTCAAATCCTCCTCCTACAACCCCCACCAGTCGTAAAACAAAATGATCAGCTAGCCTCCCTAATAGCATATTTCATTCCGAAATAAGCCAAAGCCCAGGTGGAGAATGCATTGTGATTTTCGATTCACATTGACTTCAAACTTGGGTGAGGTGAAATGTCCAGGCAGCGGTGGAATTGTTGTGGACAATCTTTGCTCTAATAACCACCTTTGCCCAGAAAGTGAAAGGGTTATGTGAGTTTCCTGCAGAGCAAACTTTTCATGGAGCTCAACCAACTTAACAGAGAACTGATTCTGGCACATCTGTGCTTTCACTATGATACTTCTGGCTGATATTAAGTCCTCATTGTACAGTTTGATTTGTGTATCCAGGATCATGTCTGAAAAAAGAGTTTAGAAATATTTAATCTGCCGCAACAAGTTCAACAAGATTCTGAAGGTCCTTTTTGAAGGTTTGTTCCAAAGGTTTTGGAAGATAGATCTCCTGTAGGTCAGCTCTGAGTACCTCAAGCTTACTGTCATGTTCTGCTGGCCTTGCAATCTGGAATCTAAGTCGTTGTAGTGGGACATTCCATCAGGCAAGGCAACAGCTACAATTATTTCTGAGTTCTGCATACAACCATGTCAAACTTTCGCACTCTTTCCATCAGACAAAACAATTTGCAAAATGCCAGTCTGGTGGAATGTGCAAGGGTGTGTTTTAGGGTAGGGATCTTTCAAGATCTACACCAAACCCTCTTTCCCAAGCATAGTGCCCTGTCAGCAGCGATGTACACTGCTGCTTCAGATCTCCTCACTCACTCAGCATCTGGAATATTGCTTTGTAAAGGTCCTCCCCTTTTATGTGTGACATTTATCAGCCTCGAAAACCTCACAAAGTCTCCAGCAAACCCCATTTTTCTTTCATCATAAAGTAGAACTCAGTCAGTCAGTTGAATGATGCGGGACTGTTGATTCATCCACAGGCAGTGAAATTGATGTAGCCATTTTTTGCGTCACTGTTTTGAGCGAGTACTTCAGTTTGTTTTGCTGCAGTTGAATGGGCCAAACCTTGAATTTTACTTTTGTGAGTTGACGGCTGCGATAAATAAAGAAGTGTCCATAACAGTGACAAGCTCACACTTCTAAAAATCTATTGCTTTTCAACAAAGAAACAGTAGTGGACAACTCAAACTTTTGCAATTTAACCTGTTCTTGCATTATAGTGAAGATGGCATTACACCTATTTATTATTTGCTGTATTTGGAAACTTTAGAAAGACAATACAAAGTTCAAACTCAACTCACAACAACTATAACGTAGTGCTGATACATTAATTATATAAAGGTGTTTAATGGTCACAAAGTGTGCTCTTAAATGCACTGTGGAGTTTTAGAATGAATGTTTCAGTAAAATAGACACAATTGTGTAAGTCTACCATCTTGGTTTTCTTGTTGTGCATTTTTACAGAATCCCAAAAAAAAATGCAATACCAACAATTAAGAAGATTTATGAGTGTGTTCATTAGAATTATTGGAAAGTGCTGAGACCAGTGTTTTGCCAAATGAGCTATTGGTTTGGTTTGAAGATTGCTGAATGTGTCATGATGGACACAGGATGCAGATGCGGGAGAAAGGTTTTTAATGAAACTTAGACTTTCACAGTTCTCACAGAACACATACAGAACCAGATCTTTAACGGGGGTACAGGTCGCCTGTCCAACTCTGCCGGACTAGTGATGAGGGTCATGCTCAGCCTGGGAAGCGAAGACGGCGCTGTAGACTGAGACGGACCCGATGCATTTACTGCTCCTCTTCAGAAGTCGGAGGAGGTCCAGAGCTCCGTGAAGCGCCGCAGCCACGAGGGAGGTTCCAGCCTGCTGACAGGGCAACCTGACTGGTTACATCTGTATATACAGGAGATAGAGGGGGAGAGAGAACAGGAGATCACAGTCAGTAAAGTGAGCCTTGAAACTAACTGAACCCTCCGTGTAGGAATCCATAACACACACAGAGAGACGGACAAAGGGTAGAATGAGGATGACAGCATGCTAGACTGCCGGACCTACGGGGATTTAACAGAGACAGAACACACAGAGCCAGGGACAGGAACCAATGACAAATGTAAACTAATTACCATGAACAGACACAGGTTCACCCACAAGGGGAAACACCTGACTCACAAACACTAACTAATGATCAGGGCACGAGGACTACACCAGGCGTCCAGCTAAGGGGGACTCCGCTGACATAGCCTAACACCCGCCCAAACCTAAACAAACAGACCCGTGAGACAAGGGCACGTGACAGACACGCCTCTTCCCGTTGGAGGCATGGCAGACAAGCCTTGGCTTCAGCAGTCCAGGAACCCAAAACGGCTGGGGGGCGTGGCGGATGCAAACCGGACGTCACAAAATGTTTTTGCACACACCACTGTGTTGGTCTCTAGGGGGCTTGCAGCAAAAGGTTAATGAGCCAAATTCGGAGATAAGTAACTGTGTTTAATGTATTTAAATCAAGTTTGTGTTTAAAATCATGTTATATTGTGTTCTTGGTTGCTTTCAGATTTGAACAAGTGGGGTAGAAGTGGTTCCACTTGGTGGTGGTCTTGAACGAGTTCATTGTGATGTCTTTATTGTAGTTTCTGTTTTTTTGATTTCTTAACAAACACCTGTTGTTGGTTAGGGTTGGAAAGGAATTTCTGTTGGTCGATGTTAACAGTCGAATTTTAAGATACTTTGCAGGTCGTTACTGGTTTTAGTATTTCAGCATTGGAGAAAGTTTTCTTATGTTTGCCCAACTGCTCTCTCCATGTCATTGTTTTAATTATGTTTTGCTTTTAGCTTGATCTTAAGGTTTTGGTTGATTTATCTTTGTTCTTCTTTGTCCATATCCTCAGAATAGTTCTGTTCAAAATGTGTATGTCCTTCACATTACCATTCATTACAACAGCCACAGATTGATTAGGATTTAAGCACATCAGCTTTGTGCTTCTCTCAGGGAGAATGAATGCATATTTTTCCAGGCTACATGTCTCTAAGACTTTTCTTTGCACTGAACAATTTTGAATATTTTACTTATTGAATGCAGCTTTTGCCTACCTCTGTTGATTAGCTTAATGTTTTTTGATGAGCTCAAGCTGTTAAACAATTTGTCTGAGGGAAGATGTCACCGTTGGCATAGAAATTGAGTTACAGGTTTTGTGACTGGACTGCCCGAATATTACATTATTATACTCTTACATATTATACTCTATCACCTTTCTGTACTGTCCTGCATGACCAATAATATCAATAGTCTGTAGTTCTACTACTATTATTCATTGTGAATGTACTGTATGTTGGAAACATCCATAAAAAGCACGTTTTGGGGGGGAGAAGCTTGATAGTAGAATATAAAATTTAATTTAATCAAAAGCTTAATTCCACTGCAGTCCATTCAGTCAATGAAATGTGCCTCTTCAACAAGAATGTATTTTAAAACGATGTATTAATCTAATATATAATAAATCATATTGAACATCTTTTAAAATCTTATCGCAGACGTTTCGTAAAACAAATTCTTAGCCATCGGACAGTATATTCGTATTATTCAAATAATACGTTTCTATGAAGAACCTTTTAGATACATTAAACTCCTCAGACCCCATCTCGTTCATATCAAAACCACTGATTCTGATTCTGACTCGCTGAGTATCAGCTGAGCAGCAACAAACCTCTCTGCGTGATTTTTTTTTTTTATACCTTAATGATCACATTATGCAGAAGATCTTTAAAAATGAGTGGAATCACCCTTTAATGTGGTCTCAAGGGCACCCAGGTGGGTTTGTTAAAGACAGTAAATTGTATATGCTAATGAGATAGAAAGCAATCAAGCAGCCCAGGTCCAAGATGCGCAGCAGGTGAAATATACCACACTAGCACTATCTCAAGCCAGCTGAGCCAGGAGCACCCACATTGTTCGGAGCACACAACGCTTAACACAAGATAAATGGTGGTGGACACAGTCTGAACAGTCTGACAGCTCTACCCATGGCTGCACAGCAACAGAATAAGAAATAAACAGAGGACAGAGAGGACAAAGTGGGATATGGTGCCCTTGGAATATCAACAGATTCAGTGCTTTCATAATTAGTCTGAGCTTGTTCTATTAATTCTCAGCCCAGTTTCCGAGAAGCAATGTGTTTTTAAATCCTCTTAATTGAAGGCAGTGTTCCAGTGGTTCTGGGAACCTCAGTCCAAAAATAAAAACCATGTAAAAATGCAAATGTTTCATAAATTGGCAAAACCACCAGCTGAAACCCAAAGCTCTCAAAAAAGCAACAACTGAAACAATTCGATAAAATGGCATAAATGAATACACATTCAGGTCAGTGTGCTAAGCTTTTTAATAATTTTATCAATGTACATTCTACCCATATGTGATGCACAAAATTGTGGCTTATGCAAAATATGCTTTTCTCTGTCCCAAAATTGGGGCCATAATTAGCTGTGAAGACCCCATTTCAGAAAGGTTCTTTGTCAGTATGCCTCCAATTATAAAATACATTGTGGAAACAGATGTCTTGATAGTGTGGAAAAGCTTGCATAACCAAACTATCAGTGGTTAGATAACTGGTTTGTCCATGTAATCGTCCATGAGTCCCTAAAATGACTTTGTGTTATAATGTAAAAGGACATACATTATAGCTGACAAATGTCATAGCTGTGATATAAATGTGAAAAAAATTTATTTAAGAGATATAAATGGAAGATAAACAGTTTACTATTGTTTAATGTGATCCCAATAATAATCAGTATGCTGTTGCTGATCTGTAAGCAATAAGCCTTGTGGTCAGCTGTGTTGGTTCAGCTTTAAGTAGTCGTGTTGCGTTACCTGCTCGGTATGAGAACTCTAAATGTATTACAGCAAGCATAAGAAAGTTCAACTACCATATTGATGGTATAATATCATGTAATGTAATTAAGATGTCAGCAAGTAGATTAAGTGTGTTTTAATTGTACAAGCAGCCGTCTGTTAGTGAGGGTTTGTAGAGTGGCCTTGTTTCTTTGAATGCATTCTTATTCAGCAATTACAGAGATGGGAAAAACAAGATTAAAAAGCATACACACGGGGAGAGAGAGAGAGAGAGACAGAGAGAGAGAGAGAGAGAGAGAGAGAGAGTGTTACCCCTTTCTGGAGTTAAAGTCTCTACACTTCTAAACTGGAGCATTGAGAGTCTGATTGCAGTCAGTCTCAAGAGCATTAGTGCAATGAGTTGGATCACAAATGCCACTCCAGCTGGTTCCAAAGGTATTGGATTGGACTGGAGAAAACAGTTGATCCAGAGTGTTCCATTCTGTTACCACTGTTTAATCGGTTTATGGGTGAATGGAAGGATGAGAACTGAACAAATGAAATAGTTACGTAAACATAGGTAGGTTCAAAAAGTTGGTGTAAAGGCTACTCATATTTGTCAGTGTGCTTTATTTATTACATGATGAAGGTCACGTACGTCACTGATATTTTGACCCTGATGGATGAGAAAAAGTGTCAAATGTGACAAGATCATTCAGAAAATGATGCGTAAAAATTGGAAGTGCTGATTACATGTTACGCTTGATTTACTGACTTTTGAGCAAGTAATGATGGTTGGTTTTGCATATAAATACGGCTTTTAAAATCAGGCACCAATTTGCAGAAGCAAAGGTACGTGTTGAAGGAGACAAAGGCAGCAGGCACAGTGATCAAACGGAGACCAGAGCAACATGTACTTAAATTATGTTTACCCACTGAAGAACATTATTTCAGTTGTCAGGGTCTATGAAAAGACAAAATATGCTCGATGTGGCCACAATATGCACTTGCAGTCCATGCTGTTGTTCCACGAATTTTGTTTTCTTAGATTAACATTGCACTCCTTGCCTCATAATTTCACTGCACCCTTTAAACCCTGCAACCTCTTGAGAACAATCAGAAGACAGGTCTGTGCACAGTTAATTTCTGATGCACTTAATTGCATTTTTTTAAAATAAGATAACCCTTTATTGGTCCCAGGGGTGGGAAATTTGGTCTACTGTCCAGACATCTCCCTTTACTTGAGGCATCTCACATATTATGTAATGCCCCCTTCTTGGGGGCAGCTGCCTAGTGGTTAGGGCGTTCTCCCTGCAATCAGAAGGTTGTGGGTTCGAATCCCAACTGCTATTGTCTCCACTGAGGTACCCTAGAGCAAGGTACCGTCCCCACACACTGCTCCCTGGGCACCCCTCGTTGGTGGCAGCCCACTGCTTCACTTGGTGAATGGTTTAAATACCAAGAAAGAATTTCAGTGTTCACACTGTGTGCTGTGGTGTGTTCACGCGTGACTATAAGGGTTAATAAATTAAATTAAAATGATCCCTAGTATATGTAAAAGCATCACATCCGCAAAGCCCAGTCACATCACAAATTGCTGGCCATTTCCATCACTGCACAGCTCTGTCAGGGGGATTGTGCTTTGTCCCTGCAATCCTGTTCGTAGTTTAAATGACATTTTAAGCCAAATTTATATTCTGTTACCTCATCCTCAGTAGGTTGTCATTGCTGTTAGTCCTGTTGCACTTGCATCATCTGCCAATTTGATTGTAGAACTTTCTCAGCTGTGCATGCCTGTAAAATACGCATATTTTTAAGTTCAGGTATCACATGTGCTGGAACAGTTTTTTTCTGACATCTTTGCTGGCTCTCATAGCATAGAATGACAAATTGACAAATAGCAAATCCTCTTCTTGTCAATGAGGCCCACAGTCATGGTGCATTATTATACCCGTTGACTCTACAGGCGGTCTGCAGGCATAGTGGTTCTGCGATGACTCACATCACTGTTTGTTAGAGATAGACTGAAACTGTGGGCACAGGAACTTACTGAATTGCTTTTTCCATCTTGAAGGCCAGTAGGTGGAGGTGATTATTGGGTACGGCTACTCCATGTTGAGTTCTCAGAGACACATCGGTGATCTTTCAGCAAATGTTTACGGTAGTGAGGAGGTAGTAACTGTAAGGGATGTCAACCCAAGAGAAACAGAAGAACACCGTGCACTTCCAGTACAAGTTTTACAAAAGAGTGGCCCTTGCTTTGTCAAGGATAGGCAGAATTTCAGCAGTGGGTGGTCTGTTACTCAGATTTTCCAGCTAGACATGTCCATTAGAGTTAACCCCGTGTACGGGGGCATTTCTAGGCATAGGCAATGTAGGCAGTTGCCTAGAGCTGCACCTACAGGGAGCACTAATAAACCCACCCTCAGGCAAAAAAAAAAAAAAAAAGTTAATCTCCCAGCCATCCCACCACCACCAATGTCAACAAAAATGATTGTTGATCAAATACACCCCGACACCCACAATCAACAAAATCCACTTTGCAAAATCCACCATGTAAGTTTGTGATGTGCAGATTGCCATTTTAAAAAGGCAGTGCTCGGAATACTTTAAATATATTTTTGGAGAATACTTTACATTGTCTAAAAGAAACATCATCAGCATTAACTATTTTAAAATGGCATGAAGCTAAAACACCCATTAAAGTTAAATGGCTCTTTATAGTCATGCGTAAACACAAATTTCTTTCTCTGCATTTAAACCATTCACCAAGTGAAGCAGCGGCCAGCCAGCGACACAGACCCTGGGAGCAGTGTGTGGGTATGGTCCCTTGCTCAAGGGTACCTCAGTGGTGCTGCTGGCAGTTCTAGGATTCAAACCCATGGCCTTCTTATCACTGGGGCAACTCCCTAACCACTAGGCCACCATCTGCCCCTTTTTCATTTTTTTCTTCATTTTTAATTAAAGTAAGTGAAGTAAATTAGACAGATTCTAAAGAGGAACTCAGCAAATGGTTTCTGAAGCACTGAAGCTCCTGCTAACATCTGTGTAGACTGACAATCAATATGATGAGCTGCTTGTTTATCACCATTACTGGGAGATGAACGAACTGAACGGTTTGTTTGGAACTGGACATGTGGATGAGGGATGAGTTTTGCATTAGCGTTGCAGGGAGCTTGGAGTGATTGTGGGAGCAGCAGTGTATTGAAGCAGAGAGAACAATAAAAGTAAGAAAGCTGGGAATTTCAGAGACTGTCTTTTAGAGGTGCATGTTTCAGCACAGCAGTACATTTTACATCACCTTGAGGCCAGCATTTTCACAACAAAGCTCATCGGTCTCATAGTGTGGTAATCGCTCATTTTCAAAGACTAAATGATGGCCTGGACAAAAGCCTGTGCAAATGAACTAATGAAGCAGCTCTGTTTCCAAAGTTGCATGGTACTTTAAGGCATTCTCCATGTACTTCAGGGCAGCGTGGATTGCTTTAGGCTGAAAACTGAGCACAATGTATTTAGAGTAAAAAGATTGGGAGAACTGAAAGATAATTTTTCTCCCTCCTTTTATTCAGATGTTCACGAAGGTTAGTGGTTTAGTAATAGTATATTCAACCCTCCTAATTTGAATTTTAACCCACAATGTGTTTGTGATCCACTGCTTTGACAATTCCTGATGAGATAATACTAGTTCTAACATTCATCACTGGTAAAGGCCTGAAATACAGAGAAGGCTGGCAAGGTCTCTTTTTATTCTTTTAAACCCTAAACATCAGTCAACCCTTCTCTCTACCATCATTGATTGTACAGTTTAAGGTGAACCCAGCTGTGTTGAAGTGAATCTGAAAGAGAAAGCAAAAAAGGAATGGGAATTGACTGCCTTTGTGTTCAAAGTCTAAGTGAACTTTAAAGGGCACTCAGTTCTCTTTCTGGTGCCCCTTAGCACCTCACACTTTAAACCACTTCTTGTTGATACCACAGCTCCTTTATGCTGCAGCTGAGAGTCAGAAACTTTTTGGAACTTAAAGACAAATCAAACTCAAAGAGAAATCGTGCTTGTAAACAAGAGACTCAGGATTCTAGGAGATACACTGTATAGACAAAAGTATTGGGACAAACCTGGTTTTCAGGATTTGGGCTAGGCTGCTTACTTCCAGTGAAGGGTAATCTTAGTGCTTCAGCACACCAAGACATTTGGCCAGGCTTCCAACTTTGTGGACCCAGTTTGGTGAAGAACCTTTTCTATTACAGCATGACTGTGCCCCAGTGCACAAAGCAAGCTCCATAAGAGTTTCAGTGTGGGAGAACTCGACTGGACCGTACAGAGCCCTGACCTCAACCCCATCCAACACCTTTGGGATGAACTGGAATGAAGATTGCGAGCCACTTCAGTGCCTGACCTCATAAATGCTCTACAGAATGAATGGGCACAAACTCCCACAGAAACAATCTTGTGGATATGTTTTATAGACACTCTTAGAAAATAGGAGCCCTCAAAGTTCCTTTGAGTGATGCCATATAAGAACCACTTTAGTTCTCTAAAGAACCAATTTTTGTAAATGAGTTGCTTGATAGTGAAAAGTTATTTACCAGCTTAAGGACCTTCACGTGATGTGGAAGTACTTCAATCTTCAGAAAGGTTATAGAAAGAGCCCTTTTCAGTGTTCTTCTTTTTAAGAGTGTTTTGGACATATCTTTCAACAAGCACTTGAATAGGATGAAGTCATATTTGATAAGCACATAAATGCAACATCTTCCTCTGACTGAGTGACACTGAATCATGAGTAGCGTTGTTATCTTGTAAGAGACATCATAGGGACAAATTAATCTTAACATGTTCACATGTTCTCCTTTGTGCTGGTTAATACTGGATGTTCTAAGAAGTTCCACTGCAGTTCTATAGGATTATTCATCACTCCAGCGATTTTTGACCTTCTGCTCCGGTTGTTGTTTTTGGGAAATACATTTTTACTTCTACTATGATTTACTATGATTTCATTAAAATAACAATGATTTTATGTGTATATGGATTAAAGCTACTCTACCAGGGGAGCTGATGACCACATCATGACTTCTGTATGAATGCAACATTTTAGTAAAGACCATGAATGCCATCACTGTTGGAATTATTTTGTGCTATAACCAACCAAGCACTTGCTGAATGTGCCTGTGTGAAAGAGAAGACCAAAGCAAGCAATAGTCTGTAAAACTTGCAACATGCAAAGAAATGAATATATTGATTGAATCTTACACAAGCTTCATATTACCATATTTAAGCGAAACTTAAACGTGAAAGTAAGCTTACACTGTCTGTGATAGTGAAAGTAAACTACCAAACCCATAGAGTAATGTGCAAATGTGTGCACATTAAACAGTGAAAAAAAATGCGCAGTTAATGCATGTTCGTAACAGAGACCATTATAAGCGTTCAGCCGGACCATGTGTAAAACACCTTACATGCTTTATAAAAAAACATTCTTAAACCGTAGGATGAATTGTTCTAGAAGGGACCTAGGATAGACCATTTAGGATGTTTAAACAGTCTTCAAAGAATTAAAAGGTCATTTATGGCACCAAATGTGGTTCTGTTACGGCACTTGTCCCAACAAAATTGTTCTAACACCTTTATTTATGTGTTTAATTACACATAAATGATCATAATAAATCTTGCGCAGTAGTACCTGTATATATACACACCTTTCATTTCCTACAGAATAGAAATATTGACCAAAATCTGAGGACCATGAGACCACATGGAAAAAGAGTGTGACATATAAGAAATGCATTGTTTTATCTCTCACTGTACAAGAAACGTGCCATATCCTGTTCCAGACTCCCCAGGTGACCATATTCTGGTCTTTTGTCTTATTATCTTCTGTTGTGATAGCAGGTGCCTATATATATCTGCAATGTCCAGCTGATATATAGATACAAGCTTGATACTTTGCATCTCTGTCTGAAGGAAGTGCTGGAATTCAGTTTTAAACATTTGGTGAGAGTGAGAAGCCTTGAAGCTTGTTTTGTTTGTTTTTTTTTTTCCTGGCATTTTCTCCCCCTGGCTAGATACACAGTCATCCATAGAAGTACGAGGTACAAGCCACGTAATTATGCCTCTAAGGAGGCATTCTTTTACCGAGGTAGAACTCCCAATATATTTCACATTCTATTGCCTGTCAGGAAATTGGCGAGGCATTTGAAATTGTCGCAGGTGGGACAAAACTTTATATTTCCATTTTTGTTTTTCATTTTTTATCATCATTTGAAAACACCAGCTGCTCTTTTCACTGTGCAAAAAACCCCATAATGAATGAACCAATAGAAATGGTCCATAATTGCTCAAATGCTTACATTAATGTATATTGTAGGTTATTTTTGGAGATATTTATCTTCTAAGCTGTTTATCAGAGCAGTAAGCATTTATAATAGTCAGTAGAAGTGCAGCCTGTCGTTCATTTACAGCCTTTGCATAACTTGCTTTATTGAATTATTGTTTTATCACCGTCAGCGTTTCAGTTTCAGTTCATTTTGGTTAGTTATGACTATATTTGCCTAGTTTGCTATTGTTTTATCATGGAAAGCAGCAGTGAAGGCTTCATGTAGGCCAAGTTGAACTCATTTATAGCCACAGAGTGGAGAATTGAAGTGTTTTTGGAGCTACAGGCCATTCTGATTGTGAGGAGAACATCATCCAGCTTTTTAGAATCAACGCTCCCAGTTATAGCATTGTCCTTCAGTTCTGTTCATTATTCCAAACACTAAAAGGTCTGTATGACTTTAGAGCAGTAGCTTCAAAATGCAATCATTTAATACATTCCTTTCATTTTCATGAGAACAATCATTCCAAACTGAATGGAGATTCTGATTTGGATTTTTCACTTACAAAAGATATTTGCAAAGCATCCCAAACCTCTGTGATATGAAAAACAAGTCTTTTTTCACAGTTCTCCTTCCCTCCCTTTTATAATTCGGCCAGGTACCGTCTTCCTTTCAAATCTTCTGTACATTAAACTTTTGGCATCTGGAAGAGCCTTAATATAAAAGCTCAAGGGAGAACATGATTGGTTTGTGAGCATGTTTTCTTTGAAATTAACGTGAAAGTATCTGTCACTCAAAAAGCAAACAAAAAAAAAAAGAACAGAAACTGTTATTAAGGCAAGCCACGCTAAACAAATATGATTTGCTTTGTGTCTGTGATAAGAAGTTTATTGACTCAGTTATCAGGTGCAGAGCACAGTCCTCTCTGTTTGCACATTAAGTGGTTTAGATTTGCAGAAGCTGTTAGCAAGTTACAGTAAAATGTTTTTATACCTGCATGGATTGTGAAATATGCCCATGAGAGTTACTTCTGGTGCTTTTGACTCGCTTTTCATACACTATATGGACAAAAGTATTGGGACGCCCGACCATTACACCAGCTGGGACTTTAACGGCATTGCATTCAAATACATAGACTTCAATATTAAGTGAATCCCCATTTGCAGTTATAACCGCTTTCCACAAGATTTTGGAGAGTTTTTGTGGGAATTTGTGCCCATTTATTCTGTAGAGGTGAGCCACTGATGTTGGATGAGAAGGCCTGGCACGCAATCTTTGTTCCAGTTCATCTCAAAGGTGTTGGATGGGGTTGAGGTCAGGACTCTGTGTGGGCCAGTCAAGTTCTTCCAGACCGAGTTCATCCAACAATGTCTTTATGGACCTTGTTTTATGCACTGGGACACAGTCACACTGGAATAGAAAAGGTTCTTCCCCAAACTGATTCCACAAAGTCGGAAGCATGGTGCTGTCCAGAATGTCTTGGTCTGCTGAAGTATTAAGATTGTCCTTCACTGGAAGTAAGGGGCCTAGCCCAAACTCTGAAAAACAGG
>JBBJLS010051086.1:0-33524 GCA_037577275.1 Bryconaethiops microstoma
TTCACTCAATGAAATGCAAATCAGTTTCTATCTTTTATTTAAAGTTATTTTTTTCAATTTTCCATTTGATGTGCTATCTGTCACTGTTAAAATAAACCTACCATTAAAATGGTACTGTTCTGAGACTTTCCATTTCTTCGTCATTGGACAAACTTACAAAATCAGCGAGGGGTGAAATAATTATTTCCTCCACTGTATATTTGTAGTGCTTCCTCTAATAGTTATCTCGAATTTCTTTGCTGTTTAAGGGTTGGATCAGTTTTGGGATCTACTGTTATCTAGCAGGATCAGAGAAAAAGACCTTCATTGAAGCCAAGCAGATGTGTGAGAAAAAAGGATCTTATTTGGCAGACATTACAAACAGGTCAGAATTATTAGTTAATTAGAATTACAATGTAAACATGCCATAAATACTTGAAGAGTTGATATATTGCAACAGCATTAAGTTAGTATGTTTGAGGTTGCTGTTTGGGTTCTGAATAGGCTGATGGATGTATCACTTTGCATTATTAAATTTGTTATTGCATTTATGAATTTGCTCTTGCTTTGGCCTTTCCTGTAGAGAGCATTTGTGTTTTCTGTGCACTCCAGTCTGTTGGTTAGGTAATCTACATCCTGCTAGATGGTAACTAACATAAGCAGTTGATGCTTTTTCTCTGATTCTATTTCTGTTCCTCTCATGAATGAAAATGCATTCCTGGTCAGTCTAATAGGGGCACAATCAGAGAAACACTTTTGGATCTGACTGTCTAACTAAAAAGATCAACACATTTTTGAGTGGACCAACACCACTATGGTTCTGTTCATGCATTTTAATGATGGAATGCCTGGTAACAATCTTTATAAAAGCTAAAATGTTTTCAAAGGTAGGCCACCAAACCCATCAATTGCATTATATTGAAGTATTTACAGCAAAAAAAATGTGTTTTATCACTGCTTTCATACAAATAAGGGGGAAAACATTGTGTTGCCATTACCACGGGGGTTCTTTCTGGATTATGGGATGTGTTGAGCTGTACCAATGCAGAGAAATACATCTGCAAGCAGAACTCATCTGCAGGACAGATCCCAAGTCTGACCCCCTGAACTCCTGCTCCTCACTGCAGTGCAGTTTGGATTACCAAATAGGAATCTCTGTTTCAAGGTATTTATAGTGATTTATAACAATGTTTACAGTTAAATAAATGCTGCATTACTGTTTAAGGAGTGAAAGTTCAAATTTGTTTAGGGAAAAGTGATATTCAAGTAGCATGATTAACTATCCGAATGATTTTTGTATTTTTGTCATTTGCTGGTTCAGATTTAATCTCCCAGTTGTTACTGATTCTCTTTGCTGAAGGTCTTCAAACCAGAAAACAGAGGAAGGAAGACATGATCTGAGGCTCTGGCCTTCTGCAGAGAACTTGGGGGTGATATGCTCAGTATCCACAGTGTTTTTGATTTTAGCAACTTGAAAGAGTAATATTATGATTGAAATAATAATGAATTTAATTACAATAACATTCTCCTTCTGAACTTTATTCTGTATTTTATACTCAAAAGCATTAACCGAATCAGGAAACTGCATTCACTTCAGCAGTAAACAAAAGTATTTCAGTGTCACAAACAGGGGTATACACATACACATGGTATATGTATACAGTAAACACCCGAAATTCACAGGGTTAGGTCCAAGAGCACCCGTGAATGGTGAAAAATTTGTGATGTGGTTAAAAAAAAAGCCAAAAAATGCCTTTTTTTAATAGAGTAAATCCTAAGTATGCCCACAAATATGCCCCCAAAACATTTTAATTTCATTTCAAACTCAGCTTATTACATTACCCTTAAAAAATGTAAAGGTAAACTCGTATACGTACTGTACAGTGTACACTGAACTGCTGTCTCCCGCAGTGCTAGAATGTAAAATACCGATGCTACCCCTACATATACTGTACTGTAATTCATGCAAGTGTGTTGTCTTTGGTATGCACTGTCATTTTCTTTGGTATAAGCAGGGTGAATACAGTAATAAATATAATTTACTGTAATAAATATACAGGGCTTTAAGAAAAACAAAAAGAAAAACACAAGAACACTCAAAGATAGCTCCACTCAGGAACTGTTACGATGCGGGAATGCTTGACTGCTTCTGCCAGAGATGCATCACAGGGCAGCAGCCAATCAGCAACAAGGAGAAATGAATAACGCTTTCGGATTGGCTACTTTCAAGCCTCCCACCTCTGAGTACAGGGGTATTTTGCTATCCCAAAACGCACTTTCTTTGTGTTCTCTTGACAGTACCAAAAAATGTATAAAGTCATATATTATATGGACATGTAGCACTAAAATGCACTAAGTAAAAAGTGATAAAAGCTGATAAATTCAACACATGAATTTATCAGTAAATAATACATTTGCTTAAATGTGGCCCTGAAGAGCTACCAATCAATCAGCCATTATTTTAACTCAGAGAAACATTGAGTTTAAACCTCATTGCATAAAAGGATAGAATTTAATCAATATTAAAACTAGGACTGGGCACGTTAACATGTTATTATCACGCTAACACATTATTTACTTAACGCCAACAATTATTTTATTATGTGTTAATGCAGAGTTTTTAAAATTCTTTTATTTTGAAGGTTCAGTGCTTTTTGTGCTCGGGATGCAAGGAGTGTCATGGAGAAAACTGGAGCAGGAACCCAAGTCTCAAACCTTTTTCTAAGTCAAAAATCAAACGCAGTTGGGGAAATGCAGCTTGCTACTTTATTGAAGAATGAAGCAGCTGCATGGTCCTTGAGAACAGTGATCAGTTGCTGTGCTTTTACAATTCATCAGTATTTTCCAATATATGGGTCAGGTATTACTTACATAGTATTCCTCATCCTAAATGGTAATACCCCATTTTATTATTATACCATGACTTGTGTACGTGAACATCTCATGGACCATTAACATTCCATGTACACACAGACTCCCTGTCTATTGTACTAATATGTAAACTAACCCTTGAATAGCTGTCTATTCAAGCCCATGCTGCATGACCTTCAAACATGAAAACTCACACTTCACCTCTGTAAAACTGGTGGCCTTTTGGTTTTCCTATTCTGAGTGGACCCAAAGTCCATTCACATACAGTTGACTCAGTTGACATTAGGACTACCTTTAATGGAACAGAAAATATGCCATATTAATTGAGTATTTTTGTCATTAAAATCTCCAGCAGCAGCACGCAGTTGTACATCTGAGCTGTTTTTTGCAGGGGTCAGGCTTCCCATTACCTTTGTCCATAACTGTAAAGCTGCTCTGCTGGGCTGAGATCAAGTGATTGACTTTGCCATTGAAGAATATGCCAGTTCTTGAGAAACTCTAGGGTTGCAGATACATAGATTTTACTATGGAGATGGTCCTCCTTTGTAGCTGCTATAATGGTTCCGATCCCCCATGCTCCAAGGGTAACTTGTTTTTCTATAACAAACTAGACAAAAAATGAATGCCCTGCAGTGGCAAATAGCTTTGGTTTTATATTTGATTTGATTACATTAATATTTAAGTTGAGATTTACAGAAATATGTGAACTGCAGCTGTGTAACAGGTTTTAAAGGGAACACTGCTGTTAAAAATCTCCTTATTTAAGTGTTTGCAAACCAAATGTTCTTGCCCTTTTGTTCATATAGCAGTACTTTACAAATAAAAGTGCACAATACAGTACTTTTGAATTCATCATTTAATTTTGTGTATAACAATACGATTTATCGTGATTAATTGCAGAAAACCATGCGATTAATCACAATTTAAAATTTTAAGCATTGCCCAGCATTAATTAAAACATAACCAACACAACAAATAAATATGACTAAAATTAAATCAAGCAAGGTAAAAAAAGAATAAATAAACAATAAAAGTGAAATATGATGTACAAATAAACAAATTAGAATTTAAGATCATTGACTAAATATAATGATTGAATAAAATAATGTACATTAAAATAAAATTAAAACAATATATAACGCAATTACGGGCTATGTGGAGGTGGTTTGAAATTCAGAGTTAAAATGATCAAGAGACAGCAGTGAGCTGAGCTTAAGAAGCATCCTGTAGTAAAACTGTTCAATACGATTTCAATACAAAAAAGTAGAATAACAACTTTACATCTTTATCTTGCACTGCACTGTCAAAATCAGGAGAAACCTTTTAGTTCATTCTGATAAATCACTTAACCTTGCAGCATGAACTGACCTCAGTGAGTTGTTTGGTTTTTCAGAACATTGACGTATAGCGACAACTCTTCTTTCCTGACTTTTCTGTTGCTTCAGAATAATGTGCTTTCAGCTGTTCTAAGGTTATGCTTGGCTTCTATGGAAAGAATTTTTTTGCTCATGCTGCCTAATCTGGTGTCAGAAAAAATGCTGTTAAAATGAAAATTTGTGTCAGTGGTGGGGAAGAGCAGATTATACTGCAACATTTTAATTGTTAATTGTTTAACTGTTTGCCTAGGCTGGTCACGGAAGCATTATGCGACCAAGTTCTCAGTTTCACTTACTCTATCACCTCAGTCTCAACTCACCTCTCTATCTATGTACTCGTCTCTCTATCTCTCTACCTACTCATCTCTCTACCTACTCATCTCTCTATCTATCTATCCACTCATCTCTCTATCTACCCTTCTCTGCCCTACCTCCTTTGCTCCTCTATCCCCTCTCCCTAGTTTTGTCTTACCTGGCCCTCGAGCCTTTTTCTGTTTCGGGTTGTTTACGTTAATAAAATACCAACCTTCATGGAAGTCTACACCTGTGCCTCACCTCCTTCTCTCGGACGTGTATCCGGCATGACAATTAATAGTTATGTTAAAATTAATTTAAACTAAAGTTTAAGTATTAGTCAGTTTGCATGTTACTTCTCTATATGATTAAAGATACCTATCATTAACAGTCTAATAAACCACAGTTAGTTTAATGTAAAGTGGCCATTTTTGTCACAGATGAACACACAGTGTGAAACTGTTGTCTGCATTTTACCCATTCAACTGAGTGAAGCAGTGGTCAGCTGACAAAGCAGCCGGGAGCATTGTGTGGGGACGGTTCCTTGCTCATGGGTAAGGAACCGTTTCATTTTGTAGTCACTTGTCCTGTATCAGGTTTTGTTTGTGTTTAGGCCCTTGTGCTTTTTGTTTTGAAAATAAAGGATACTTTAACTTATGGAAGTCTGTGTCTGCACCTCCCTTCACTGCCTAGAAACAGGCCTCAACCTGACACCTCTTTCCAGCTGTTTTTTTAACCAGTGGTGTGATAGTATTCAGTGATATCTCTACACGGATTAAGCAAGGTTTTAGCCTGCCACTATATTCAGTCAGTCCTAGTTGAAGTGCAGACATTTGATGCTCATAGCAGGCATGAAACAAAACATATCATTTCTTCATATTCATTCTAAATATATATGAATTTGAAGCATGCCTTTTCTATTCCAGTATTAGCCTGTTGTCATGTTGGCTCACCTACTTTAGTGAAAATAGGTTAAACACATGGGAATATAAGGTTTTAAATTGTTCAAAAGAGTGTGTTAACAGTAACCAGGTATGTTCGACTAGCAGACCTTATGTTTTACACCTCTGAACCCACAGTTTGAATTGGTGTTTTATTTGCAAAGTCTTGCAAATACATTTTTTTTACATACAAAGTATTTTTGTTTGGTTGCCAATTTCAACTATAGCAACTAAGCTTAGGAGCACAGTGGAGATTGTGATGCCACATTCATGTGTCCTCTGAAGCTACTCATTCTTTTGAGGTTTACAGTCTTTTTGTCTTAATATCAGCTTCACTCAACTGTAATGATCTCTGCATACCAAATATCTAAAATCTTTAGGTAAAAGTAATGCAAGTAAATAGAAGATTAGGATTAGGAGAGGAGATGCTCTCTGAACAGATGAGTCTTCTGGAGGTTTTTGAAGCTAGAAAGAGATTCTACTGCTCTTGTCGGCTTAGGCAGCTCTTTCCACCAGCAGGGAACCACAGAAGAGAAGAGTTTGGACTGGGTTTGCCTTGTGTGTAAAGATGGCATAGCCAGATAATGCTCCATGGAGGAGCAGAGGAAGCAAGTAGGAACATAATGCCGAATGATAGGATTAAGGTAGCTGGGTGTCAACCCAGATGTCAATCTGTAGGCAAGAGTTAGTGACTTGAACTTAATTCGGGCAACCACTTGAACCTAATTTGGGCAAGTGACTTGAAAGTGAACACACCATAGCCTAAGCCGACAGTGGGAACAGCATTCACCAAGTGAAGCTGTGCATTCACCAAGTGAAGCAGCCAGGAACACAGGACCCGGGGATCAGTGTGTGGGGATGGTACCCCTTGCTCAAGGGTAAGTCAGAGGTGCTTAGCAGTCTTGGGATTCAAACCCATGACCTCCTGATCGCAGGGTGAACGCTCTTACTTAGGCCACCAGTTGCCTGGGTAAGTCAGCATGCAACATTTTGAGTTGGTTTTAAAACCCCAGCTGCTGCATTCTGAACCAGCTGTAAGGGTCTTATCATGCAAGCTGGAAGACACACAAGGAGGGCATTGCAGTATCTGAGGCGAGAAACAACCATGGCTTGTACCAGGAGTTCAGTGGCATACTGAATCAGGTATGGCCTGACTTTCCTGATATTGTGTAAGGCAAAGTGACATGACCGAGAGACATATGCAATGTCTTCAGAGAAAGATAGATGTCATCAGTGATGACACCCAGGTTTTTCACCACCTTGGACGGGATGAGGAGTGAAGAGACAAATTTTATGTTGATATTTTGATGGATAGAAGGTTTGAAGAAGTTCCGTCTTGGCAAGATTTAGCTGTAGGACCATATAGCAGTGTATCGTCAGCGTAGCAGTGATAGGAGAAGCAATGAGAGCGAATAATTGAGCCCAAGGAGATGGTGTAAATTGCAAAGAGTAGGGGCCCCAGTACTGAGCCTTGGGGGACTCCAGTGGGCAGCCGATAGGCTGGAGATGTTCGACTCAACCATGATACCTTGAATGAATGTTCAGAGAGGTAAGATTTGAACCATGAATGAGCTCTGCCTGAGATGCCCATGTTTTAGAGTATGGATAGGACTGAGCTGCCACTCTGCCAATTCAGTCACTGATAGCAGAACGATTTCAATGGAATGGCCAATCTTGAAACCAAACTGGTTTGGATCAAGAAGAGAGGAATTCTAAGACTGGTTTGAAGACCGCACTTTCAATGATTTTGGATAAGAATGAAAGCAATGAGATCGGATGATAATTCTCAACTTGTACAGGGACTTTGTAAGCAGAGGTGTAACCTGAGCTTGTTTGAAGCTCGTAGTAAATGTTCCAGAAGTTAGTGAGGCATTAACCGTATGTATGAGAGAGGGCATGATAGTTGAAGAGTTGGCTTGGAAGAGCCATGTAGGGATAGGGTCAGGTGGCCATGTAGTGGGACGGCTACAAATCAGGAGTTTAGATACCTCACTCTCTGTGAGAGGGGCAAAAATGATGCATTTTTAACTCAAGTAGGAATAATGTCACAAGGGTGACACAGACTATCCAGACAAAAGCTTAATGTAGAACAGAGAGATTCTGTTCCTCAAATGAGGAAAATGGTGCTGAAAGGAGGCAAAGTACTGATGAAAAATGAGTGGTAGAGAGTTTGCAAAGGTTGCAGTGGTATCATGGAGTGAGTAGAGCTGATAGCCTTGCCAGTGTCATTGCTTGATGGACTGGAGTTGTTCATACATCAGCAGTGATTGCCCACACTGAGTACACCCTTCAGAACCAGCATGCCAAGTAAGGTGAGTTTCAGGGACAGGGTTTCAGCCACCCATCCCAGATATGCCCTTACTTTCAACTGCAGTCTCCACACACCATGTGTATATGCTTTTAGCTGCTATTCTTCCTGATTGTTGCTTCCAAACAAAATACACATGACCCTCACAGTATTTTTACAGCTTTTGTCTAGTGACTGTTATGCTTTACAATTTGCTTAACTTAGGGATCACAGTGACATAGCCTAGTCTAGTCCTTTCAGACAGAAGTAAAAGCCATATTATACCCATAAATACTATACGGAATTAGAATTTATTTAGCGGTTCAGGACAATCATCAGAACTTCGCGCAATGAAAAGAGAATGCAATTTAAATCTTAAGATGACTAAACCCTGGCCTATCAAACTGATCAGCAGGTTCTCAGCTTTATCACACAGAATATATTACCGACAACATTAGGAATGCAAGCTCTAAAAATATTTTAAATCCAGATTTTAAGCATATTTATTTAGACCATAGCTCCCATGATTTAAGCTCTATTTTTTTTCATTGTTGTTTTTTCATCATGGTAATCCGGGCTACAATTCAACTGGCCATTTCTGCCCAGTCAAATTCTTGAACAGAGTTTACAGTAGCACTCTGAACAAATTAATACACACAAAAGGTCTCTGATCATGTGAAGTTATTGAGTTCATCAATCACAAGTTGAAACAGCTGACTAGCAAAACAAAAAAACTAATTAAATAGACAGTCCTATTTTAAAAACAAGAGTAACAATAATACTCTGTACTCTTTTTACTCTGTAGCACTGAGATTGTTTTTAATGGAAAGTGCATTAGAAAAAAAATGTATTATTATTATTATTATTTATTAATGAAACAAAAATTTAAACTATACCTATATAAATAAAGAGAGCATAGGGAAGGTGTGTGGTGACCTCATGTTTTCTATTAGTAACAGTTGTGAGCCCCCTTGAGTTTTAAAACTTTCTAGCTTGCCTATGCAAAGTAGCATAATGAAAGTCTTTGCTATTGTGTTTCTTACAGTGGGTCTTTGCTTGGATGAGACAATATTTGATAAGCTGTAACATAACTTTTTCTTTGAAACATGAGTGTAATTGCATTTTTGACCAATGGGTGGTGGTTTAGTCTCACATATGTGGAGTAATTGGGGGAGCACAAAGGCGATAACTAGGAAAGTGGGTAACAAAAGACTACAATGAGACCAGTGGTTACATTTGCAGCCATGCTCTTGGAAAGTCCAGAGCATGGTTGTGGGAGCATTTTGGATTGCATTTTTCAGTTTCTGTCATTTTGTACATTTCAAAACAAATTGTCTTGTCACTTTATTGTATCTTCTATTCAGATCATTTTATTGAACCGAGCTCCACAGACATGCCTAGAACTTTTATCAAGCTTGGAAAATCCTTTTATATGATTGTGCTAATAAACCTGACTTGGAAAGAGGCACTGTATAATTGTGGAGGGAAATCTGGCCAGCATTTGGGACGCCTTCATCCAGTCCTACCTTCAGCTTCAGACCCTTAAACTTGGACAACCTTTGAGGATTGGCCTTAATGGTATGGAGGTAAGGCAGTTGAATGTGTGAAAGAGTAAAAACAAACTGCTACAAAATTTAAAGTCCACTCTGGAGCTACCTACACAAGCCACTTTTCCTCTTGCTGTGGCAAAATGCCTCACCTGCATGTACAATTCACCATCCTGTTGTGATGTGACGCAACAAATGCATGCTACATAGACATTACTGACTTAATCTCCTAGATCTGTATGCTTCTGTTTAACACTGATAAACATGGTAAAAAACACTTGCCATTTTAAAGGCCTGCTCTGCAGTTTGAACGTTCTCCACAAGAGGGAGCCAATAGCAATTAAGTTACTACAGCCTGTGTAAGAAATCTACACATGAGTTATGAGCTAATGCATTGTAATCTGTCTATTCAGGGTCTGCCTAGTGTCAGGGCTGGGGGTTTATGATGTTAAAAGGCTCAGGTCTTTTGGAGTGAAGGACCCACTCTTGAGGACCTTTTATGACTCTGTGGTGGCCTCACCCATCTTTTACAGTGTGGTCTGCTGGGTAGCATCTCTGCTGGGGTAGCATCTCTGCTGGGGACAGGAAAAGACTTAACAGGCTGATCCGGAGGGCCAGCTCTGTTCTAGGATGCCCTCTGGACCCAGTGGAGGTGGTCAGTGACAGGAGAATGGTGGCGAAGCTGTCATCCCTGTTGGACAACATCTCCCAACCCATGCAAGAGTCTCTGACAGCAGCTCCTTCAGTGGCAGGCTGCAGCAGAGATTCTGGAGAGATTCCGCAAGTCTTTCCTTCCAACCGCTGTCAGACTGTACAACAAAGACTTTGCTGACACACACTCATCCATCACACACATTTACCAGATGCTTTTATCCAAAGCGACTTCCATTCCATAACTACAGGGTGCAGTCTCCCTGGAGCCACTGGGGGTTAAGGGTTTTGCTCAGGAACCCAGTGGTGCTATGAAGGTAGGATTCAAACCCACGACCTCTTGATCCAGAGGCAAGTATCCTACCACTAGGCCACCAGCTTTCGCTAATTTGTCTCATGTGCAATGTTATTACTAAGTGCAATTTATTAAGTGCAATGTTTCTTCTGCTTACAGTTTACATAGTTTACATACATGTATATTTAGTATAATTTTGAGAGAATTTTTTTAATTTATTTTTATTTAATACTATTTTCTACATAGCACTTTGGCCTACTTTGGCCTATTTTTATTTTATTTTATTTTATTCTATTAACTTTGTACTGTCCACTCTCTACCACTACTAAATCGAATTTCCCACTTGTGGGACTAATAAAGGTTTATCTTATCTTATCTTAAAGGACACTGTTATGCCTTTGTAAAGAAAGTAGTATCATGGAACACAGCCTCTCAAATGTGCATGACAAGAGGTGAGTGCTATAATCAGTACAAAAAAGTTTACTGATCAAAAAAGACCAAGAAAATGGTGGTGGTGGCCTAGTGGGTAGGATACTTGTCTCTAGACCAAGCGGTCATGGATTAGAATCCTACATTTAGCATGCTACCACTGCATCTCTGAGCAAGACCCTTAACTCAAAGTTGCTCCAGGGAGACTGTCCCCTATAGTTAGGGAATGAAAGTCGCTTTGGACAAAAGCGTCTACTAAATGCCATAAATGAAATGAATTAATAAAAAGGGCAGAATTCATATTACACTTATATTACTCCTACATAAGCCTTTTTTGACAACCTACATCAATCTACATTAACCTGGTCTTGTTGGTTAATGTCCATTGTCATGAAAGGCTTATGTAGGTGTCATGTGGCCTTATTAATAGTTCCATTTACTTACTTTCTCAACTTCTTGTCACACGCACCAGAACACGTGACGTCAATCGGGACCGGAAGTGACATCACACAATGGGTATATAAACAGGAAGAGAAGGTACCTCTGTACACAGACATTGAGTTCTTCTCAATACGTGTCGCCCTTCGGTTCAACGGTTACGTGAGTACTCTGGGTCTTCGATCCTTTATCTCTACCTATCTCTGTGTACGTGTAAGAGCGCAGGTTTCTTTGGTGGGAATCCTGAGAGCGTTCTTATAACAACTCGCGTGGGTTAACAGCTCATTCGTCTGTATCCGCGATTGGGCTCTTCCCTTAGGCTACATTTGGGCGTCTACAGTCGACTGCATTCTCATCCGTGACACTTCTGTGGCAACTCCTATTACTCACTGCAATGCAGTGTATTTAGTTTATCACTGTTTTGAATAAAAAAATTTATCATAAAACCAGAGGAAATGGCATTTATTCAGTGGACAAGTTAAACACCACATCATACCCAGCTAACATTAGCTAAAGTCTGAACACAACTAAGCTCCCCCCTATAATTTTGTACCCCTTTTCTCCTAAAGACTGAAGTGAGATTAGTTGTATGTGAAAGATATTGCAACTGAAACAAAGACAAATAGCCAAATTCAGATGGCTTTATTTTGACTAATTAACACTGACTGAAATATTTGAGGTAACTCATTTGTTTAAATGCTGCACAGACTAACAAACAGAAACAGCAGCTGATTGCTAAATCTACATAAATATAGTACAAAACACTGAAATAACTTTCTGAATCAGTTACCAGCTAAAAGTTATGAGGCATCTTATTCTTGTTTTGACCTTAATTGGTGCAATGCTCTGACTGCAGCACCACTTATGCAATTATCTGTATCATCACACTGGTATCTAGGTACATAAATTCAACCAGAATTATATTCACATTATTATAATTAACTCTTTTAACTTTATGGTGATGAGTGATATTGAGAAGTACTTTTCAGATACTCATTTAGAAGCTCCAGCAAGTATTGGTGCCGACTCTAGCATACTATTTTGCTTTGCAATTTTCCCAAATTGCACAGTTTATGAGCTTAAAAGTCTGTATTTTAGATTTGTATAACAAGGTAGTGGGCTGGTTGAACTTCTTCGTAGGGTATAAGCTTTGTCAAAGCCTTTATACTAATAAGGACAATGAATGCAAAATACAAACAGAATGAAAATAAGAGGGATATGAAACGAAAAGCCAGTACTTAGGCATGAAAACTTACAAGTGGATTCCAGACCGCTTGCTATGTTACTTTCCACACCAACCTTGGTCTCAGTGCCTAAGATAAGATAAGATAAGATAAACCTTTATTAGTCCCACAAGTGGGAAATTCGATTTAGTAACGGCAGAGAGTGGACAGTACAAAGTTAATAGAATTAAAAAAAATAAAATAAAAATAGGCCAAAGTTGGCCAAAGTACTATGTAGAAAATAGTATTAAATAAAAATAAAAATAAAAATTCCTTATTAGTGCTGATAACCAGTTATTTACCAAAGTCTAGCATTTTCTGACACTTGTACAGAGTGGCTTGTAGTCATAAATCAGATATTTGAACAAGCAGAAGCATAAATAGGATAGTAAGTCACATCTTAGTTGTTACACCTCAGTCACATTATTTGTTACTGTGATGTCCCAGTATGCGGCTGCTAGAGGCTGCCAAGGTTTAAATTTTGTTTGGGGAACTTTTATTATGAAGTGGTGGTGAGTTTTATTGTGTAGGACTAGTTGCAGCTGTGTTTAGTTTGAATTAAGTGTTTGGGTTTTGTTATTGGTTGTGGGATTTGGGTTATATGTATTTAAGGGGTTTGTGCATCACTGTTTAGTTGTCGGTCAACCGTCCTTCTAGCTTTATTTGTATCTCCGTTTGTGTCAGAGCTTAGACATTTGTTTCTGGCCCTTGTGCCTGTGTTTTGATTTATAAATAAATTTATGGCAGACATGGAAGTCTGTGTTTGCGCCTGCTTTATGTGCCTGGTGAAGGAGGGGAAGCATGACAGCTACACAATGAACCCAGTTAATAATGTGCACTAACTGATCTGAACTTTATTAATAAGCTCATGTGCTTGGACAGAGCATACAACAATAATGATAGCTGCCTGCATCTTTTGTTCAGTGATAGACACATAGCATACACAAAACTCCTAAAGGAGTCAAAGGGCCCTTCGACACATTATTAATCATCTGCTAGATCCTCACAGATGGATAGGCTTAAAACCAGCTTTTGATTACAAGAAAAAGCAGTAAATAAAGAAAAAAACATTTTTTCTTTGCCACGGGAGCTAATCTTGTTAGTATTTTGAGTCCAGTGGAGGCAAAGTTCCTAAGTACATTCAGTAATGATTACAATGATTTCTGAATCGGCATTTTCAAGAACCGACCAGGTAAAGCACTTTTTTTTCATGCTTTTTTCCCCCACTCTCTTTTCATTGTAGATTTATGACTGCATCATCAAAATGTGAGACTATTTATTCTGGTAACTACTGAAATGGCACGTAATAAGGACTTTAATATATTACAGTATAGTAACATTACTACACAGTTCTGAGGAAAAGAAATGATTAATCCTGATCATTCATTTTGAACAGTGGGGTCTTTGTTGACATGCTTTTTCTGCACAGATAACTAGCTGTGGGTGGACAACAGTGTGGTGGATTACACCAACTGGTATGCAACTGTAAGTAACACGATTTTCTTGAATTACTCCCTCTGTTTGAAGAGAGTGAGGGCTTTGTAGCTGTCATGTTATTACCGGGAGCCCCTCTCTGTCCTCAGGGGTGGAGCCCCTTACCAGGAGTCCCTCTCTGTCCTTGGGTGCCTAGCCCCCTACCGGGAGTTTCTCTCTGTCCTCGGGGGTGGAGCCCTCTCTGTCCTTGGGGGCAGAGCCCCCTACCGGGAGCCCCTCTCTGTCCTCAGGGCCAGAGCCCCCTCCCTTCAGCAGGAAACCCCTTGCTGTCCTTGGAGCCGAGATCCCTTACCTGGAGCCCCTCACTGTCCTCAGGAGTGGGGTCCTCTCCGTGGACTCCACCGTGGCTGCTTCTGACACCTCTGTGGCTGCTACGGGCCCCTCGGTGGCTGTTATGGGCCCCTCTGCAGCTGCTACAGGCCCCTCTGTGGCTGCTACAGCTACAGGCCTCCCTGCTACTGCTACAGGCACCTCTGCTATGGCTAAAGACCCCTCTTGATCCCTCATAAGCCCCTCTCAGGCCTCTGCTGTGCTACCCAGCCCCTCTCGGGCCTCTACTGCACTATCGGACCCCTCTCGGGCCACTACTGAATGCCCCTCTGCTGACGCTATGTGCCCCTCTTTGGCTAAAGACCCCTCTGAAGGCCCCTCTGTGGCTAACAGCCCCTCTGAAGGCTGCTCTGCTGCTGCTACAGGCTCTTTTAAAGGTCCCACTGCAGAGGCTAAAGGCCCCGTTGTAGAGGCAAAAAGCCCCTCTACGGCGGTTAAAGGCCCCTCTACGACGGCTAAAGGCCCCTCTATGACGGCTAAAGGTCCCTCTACGTTGGCTAAAGGCCTTTCTAATGGGTATAGCGGCTGGGCTAATGGGCATAGCGGCTGGGCTAATGGGCTACACAGGGCTTACATGGGTTCTAAAAGCTCAACTAGAGAGCTGAGTGGCTCCTCTAATGGGCCTAGTAAGTCCATGGGCTTTGGGTGCCCTGCTCTCTCCCCAACTCTAGCCACAGCTATGCTACCTGGAGCTGGTAGCTGTAATGATGGTCCTGCGCACTGACCAACCATCTGCTGGGTAGGGGTATCGGTTGGAACCAAGTTAGTGTTTTCCGAGGTGTCACCCAACTGTTTGAGAGACTGCAGTGTACTCAAAACTTGTAATGACAGCTCTGGACACTGCCCAGCTTTGCTGGGTAGGGGTGTTGGTCGAAACCAAAGTTGGCAGTGTTTCTCCAAGTGTCACCCAACCATTTGAGAGGCCGCAGTCTAACCCAAAACTTGTAATAACAATCCTGGACACTGACCAACCCTTTGCTGGCTTACCAACACAGCTGTCAATACCTGAGACGTTAGATTGTTGAGGACCCCCTTCAAGTTTGACAGAATTGCAGGAGCGAAGACTTGTGTAAGCAGGGTCAGAGAGAGTCACCAAAGAGTGATGGGTGACTCCTATCTCGGGGAACACAGTGATCCCGCCCAAAGTCCTATCAGCTATGTGTAAAATGATCGTGTGATGTTTAATAAAAATGGATACGTTTGAAATACAATTTTGTTTTAAATTATTTAATTAAAATAAATAATAACATGAGTGCATACTGATGTAGTATGCACTCATGTAAACATAAATAACAAACATTCATATTGTGCTTTTTACAACCGATGTTTTACGGAATCCAGGTCCAAGGCCCTAATGAGCAACCCAAGTGAAACAGAGGTAAAGAAAAACTCGCTAATGCTGGAGGAAGAATCCTTGGGAAGAACCAAAACGCAAATTTACTAGAATTCTCTGTTCTCCCCACCAATGGGAAAAATGAATTGTGTGATGTTTAATAAAACCATCATCTAATGGGAAAAATGAAAAAATAATGAAAGCTTGACTAAACAAGTAGGGTTTCAACCTAGACTGACACTATCTGAGTCCTGAACGTTATTTACACAAATATTCCAGAGCTGTAGCTTTCATAATTCTGAGAATGATTAAATAACCAGCATATTGAGATCTAAGTGAGCGTGAAAGTTGTCTGTTTCTATGACTCCAACCAGGTTTTATAATCTGTGTAATAGAACTGGGTGCCAATATTGTTGAATGCTACACTAAGATCAAGCAAAACCAGCACAGAAACAAATTCTTTGTCAGTGGACAGTAAAAGATAATTTCCTATCTTTCCTGTGGCTGTTTCAATGCTGTGATGATTTTTCATATATGCGGTCCTTATGCAGTGACAAACGTAAGTGCTGGGCCATGACTTTTTCTAAAATCTTAGATAGAAATGGTAGATTGGATCAGTTGATAATTTGAGAGCTCGCATTGATCAAGATTCATTTTTTAAATAGGAGCATAACGACTTCTAGTTCAAAGGTAGACAACCAGTACTAAGTGAAGAGTTTAATACTGATAGGAGAGATCTGCTAATTACTGGTAGGACCTCTTTAAGCAGGCTAGGGCTTGTACAGGTAGAAGATTTTGCAGAGAGAATAATTTTGCAGAGAGAAAGTGCCATTTGTGGGAGGTTGCAAACCATTGCTGGGCTGTGCTGAAATACCAAGGCTGGAGAGAGTAGCCAGTGGGATCTGATGATTGACCATGTTGAAGGCTGCAGAAAGGTCCAAAGAATCAGAGCAGAAGACAGTTTTGCTGATCTAGCTACATGAAGTTCTTTGGCGACGGCAAGTAGTGCAGTTTCAATAAAATATGCAGCCCTAAACCCGGACTGGTGAGGGTCCTGAAGCCTGTTTTGAGAAAGAAAGAAATTGAGTTGGTTATAAACAGCATGTTCCAGGACTTTGAGAAGGAAGGAGAGAAGAGATATACTGGTCTGTAGTTGTTGACATGTGAGGAGTCCAGCATGGGTTTCTTTAGAATTGGTGTGACCACTGTACACTTGAAAGCAGATGGGACATGGCCAGAGATTAAGGATCCATTGAAAATGTGGGCGATATTTGGGATGAGATCCAGAGATATCATCTGGAGCGTGCTCGATGGGATAGGGTCGAGCGGAGCATGAAATTCTTCTCTGCTTTTTGTTCTCTGCCAATTTATGGTATGTGGAGCTGATGGAATTGACAATAGGTGGACATAAAAGGGTGGTGTACCAAATAATTATCATTTTAAACTTTTTGAAATGTAAATTTATTTAATGGAAATTAATTTAAAGGTTTTTGGGCCGATCATCATGAAATGTTCACACAGTGTAAAGGGCAGCTTTGAGAACACTAGAAGAAAAAGTAGTTCCTAGACTCCAACATTACTCACATACAGTACAATTGGTATAAACCTGAGCTTTAATTTATAGTTATTATATATTGTTCTATGCATTTTATTAGAATTTTTGCCATTCACTCGAGTATGAAACTGAAGAAACATTTTTGTTTCTCTTTTATTTTACTGCAGTTATACTGTCATCTGCAAAAATGGCAAGCACAGGTAATTGACACATTTCTTCCCTGTAAATATATGTTGTTTTTTTATTATTTTGCTTATCCAGTGCCATTACCTGTTGCTGAGGTTTCTTTCATGCACCGCTAAGGAGGATGTCTTCTGATATGTGCTTGAATATTTGAAGTGTTGCCTGCCACATGAGGAAGCATTAAGAACAAATGTTGTGTTTGGTGTCTACGACATGAGTGCCATCCTTATACTCCACTATACACTGCTGAGATGAATGTGCCTGAGGCATCTGCTCTCTCAGGATTATTATCCATCTCAAGCTTCATCAAACTAGTGTAACTTTATTGCAGGTGCAGTAAAGCTACTGCATGACTGAAGTAAGATAGTTACGTGACACATGCAGTCAGAGGACAATAAGTTTAATGTGTATTATTTACCAAATATACAGCATGCCCTATTTGTTATAGTGTAAATTGTGAAACTAAAAATGACTTGTTATTTTCAGCAGTGGTATATTTGCCATACACAGTTTTGTTCCAAATAATAGCAGTGTGTTTTAAAAAAATCCTTATAATACTTTTTATTTCCATACATGCAAATACATTTGAAACAAATCAAAACATGAACAATTTATCACATTTGTGTTATTTTCAAAAAGTGAAGAAAATGAAATATTAAGCTGTTTATGTCACGTTCCCAGTCACGTTCCCAGTCTGTGGCCGCTAGAGGCCGCCTTTGGACAAAGAACATGTTTTCTTCTGCACACTAGGTGTGGTCTAATCTCTGGCTGGCTTCAGTGATAAGGGTTTTCAGCCGACCAGGGATTAAGCATTAACCATGTGTGTTTTCTTATTGGTCCTTGGTTCGTGCACTTTTGTATTTAAGTGGCCTGCTTTAGTTTGAATGATCGGTCCTCCCTCACTTTAATCCTGTTTATGTTCCGTTCGGGTTCTTGTTTCTCTTTTGAATTCTGGCCCTCATGCCTTCTTCTTTAAAAAAAAAAATAGCAGTATCCGCATTCTTCTTTACAAACTCAAACATCCACCGCAAACAAAAATGTTTTGTTTTGCTTTCCTTTGAATCACTGATATAATATCCATCCATTATCTACCCTTTTGTCCCACACTCGGGGTCGGGGGGTGGTGGGGGGTTGTAGCCTATCCCAGCGGTGAAGGCAGGGTACACCCTGGACAGTAGCCAGCACGTTGCAGGGCCACATACAGAGACAGACAACCTTTCACGCCCACATTCAGAATGCACGCATGTTTTTGGTGGTGGGAGGAAACCGGAGTCCCCAGAGGAAACCCATGCGGTCACGGGGAGAACATGCAAACTCCACACAGAAAGACCCTGTGCCCAACCCGGGAGTCAGACCCAGGAGCTTCTTGCTGTGAGGCAACAGCGCTAACCCCTCCGCCACCGTGCCGCTCCTACTGAAATAATATTTAGTTGTATAACCACCGTTTCTGAGAACTGCTGCACATCTGTGTTGCATGAAATCGACCAACTTCTGGCACCTGTGATTAGGTATTTCAGCCCTGGATAATTGGACTACATTCCACAATTCTTCTGCATTTCTTGGTTTTGCCTCAGAAACAGCATTTTTGATGTCACCCCACAAGAAATAGGCCCGACACCGTAGTATGAGAAACATTCCTATTCTTTGATCCATTCGAATGATAATTTTTTGTTTTCTTCCACATCTTTCAGGTTTTGGTTGCCATTGTAGAGCATTTGCTGACCAACCTATAATTTTCTGCACTTCTTTATATGTTTTCCACTTTCCAATCAACTTTTTAGTCAAGGTACGCTGTTCTTCTAAACAATGTCTGGAACAACCCATTTTACTCAGAATTTCAGAGAGAAGTGCACTATAAACAGCATGTACAACATTTGCTGCCTTTCTTGCTTAAATAAGGGCCATAATTGGCACCTGTTTTTTTCAAACATTACCTCACTAACTGAACTTGTCACAGTACCAGTCAGCGACCGCTAGGGGTCGCTGTTGGACTATTGACTGGAACTCTCTCCCAGCTGTACTGAGTCTTTCTAATCATCTTCTGTTTGTTCATTGGTTGCCACTGGGTATATTAGTTGGTTAGTCTTTGTCCTTTTCATGGGAGCATATGATCATCTATGTCTCGGTCTGTGTCCACATCTCTGTTAGTGTCGTTAGGGTTTGGCCATCGTGCCCGTTTCTGTTCTGTTTATTTCTGTTCTGTGTTGTCCGTTCCGTTCTCATGTCAGTCTGCGCCTGTGCCTCGTTCTACTCATTTCTGTCCGGACCGGGTTGAAACGTGACAGAACTCCACACTGCTATTATTTTGAACACGCCCCATTCAACTAATGATTCAATTACACAGAATCAGCAGGATGCATGTCATGACTGTTGGGTCTGTTGGTTTTCTATTACTCTACTACACCTAGTAGTAAATTATTTGCCATAGCAGTGCTGTGTGTGCTGGTGGGATTAACATATGTGTATCACAGATGTTTCAAACGTTAAAACTGCCGCTGTGTGACAACCCAGTGGGTTACTCTAGAGGATCACTCATCTCTACTGAAGCAGAAAAATTACAAAATACATGGAGTGAGTTGTTTGTTAAGTCTCTTAAGCACTACATTAACAAATTAGGGTTATCATTTGTTCCATGGCTTGAAAGTTTAAAAAGATGCAATCTATTTCAAATGACAGTGAATAAACTCTTGTTTGTGTAATTGAAATAACCGAAATAATGTCCTGGTCCTGTATTTTGACAATGCACTCCTGAGACAGCCTTTGTCCTTTTAAAAGGGATAGCGTTAAATAAATAACTCACAGCACAAATTCTAGCATACAATCCACTTTGGAAGTGTCACAAGGACAAGACAAGAACGTACCTGAACCACAGTTAGCCCAGTGTTTGTTTTTTTTTGTTTTTGTTTTTTTTACCTGTCGTGTCCAGCATCTTAGCAAGCAGAGTGTGAAGCTGGGTGCCATGATGCGCCAGACACCTTTGCTTTGCCAAATGGGGCTTTACCAGTATAAGCCCCTCTTGTAATCTGAACTTTTTATTTATTTATGATTTATAATTGATTTATAATTAAGCCGGATTAAACAGGGGTAAAGGACATAGAGAGAGATACAAGTGAAGACAAATAGAAAAGGAAAGGAGTGAACAGAGAGAGAGAAAACGGGGAAAGACAGTGATCCAAATGAAAAAAACCACTGCAACCGTGTCATCGCTCCGAATGCTGCATTTGAAAAACAAGAACCAGCCACACAAACACAGAACAAAATACAAACCGATGACAACACTGTAACAGTGCAGAAACAACATACACACCTACTGGAACACTAAGAGCACACAGAAACCTGTGGTTCTGGGTAGTTTTTTGTTTATGTATATGCCTATAGCTGTGTGTGTGTGTGTATGTGTGCGTATGCATGAGCGTACATGTGTGTGCCTGTGTGAGTGGATGTGTGCATATGTGCCTCTGATTGTCATATGTATGCCTATGTATATAAGTGGATGTATGTTTGTGTATATGTATGTGAGTATGCACGTGTGTGTGTGTGTGTGTGTGTGTGTGTGTGTCCATGTGCGTATATAAGTGTGTGCATATAAGTATGTACATGTGCGTGTATACAGTAAGTGTGTGCCTGTGCCTATATGTATGCATATGTGTACGCGTGGGTGTGTGTGGACGTGTTTGTGTGTACACGTGTGTGTATAAGTATGTGCATGTGCCTATGTGTATGTATATATGCAAGTGTGAGTGCGCATGTAGTATCCAAGATTGTCATGGAATGATTTGGGGGTGAGGGGCCACAACCACACTGCCCCGGCACCCAAGGGAGACCGAGCAGCCCCGGAGGCCCAAGGACACCGCGGTCCCGCCAGCGCCAGCGCCAGCCCCAAGAGACGGAGGGAGAGGTCCCAGATGTGGGACCCTGCGACTGCGATCCAGGCGCCTAAACGGCCCATGTTGACAGCGCACTGCCCCTGCCAGGAGCCAGCCCCGCAGGTGCAGAGTGCGGGATCCGAGCCCTGCGCACCTAGAAATTGAACTGTCTGTGTTTGACAATGTTCTATATATTTTTGACAGTGGGGTAGAGAGCTTCATAAATTTGATTACTAGGTAATTGCAAGTTTATTTCCTCATGTTTAAATTTTGCTTAATAGGTAATTGCAAGATTTGATTAATAGGTAATTGCAAGTTTATTTCATGTTTAAATTTTGCCTGTTTTAAGGATTTAAGTTGTTGATATTCTAAGAATAGTGAATAGTGTGAATATGAATACACTATGAATAGTGTACTGTGATATGAGTTCTTTCCATGATGTAAAATTTTTAACTGCTATGAAAACACTCATGGCGTTTGATGCTGGAGCTGATAAAAGGCAAATCTGAAATATCTGTGATCTCACAGAACATTTCCTCCACATTTAGCCATAGCGTATCAAGAGGGCTGGGGTTAATCCATTTCAAAACATACTGTAATCTATTGGCAAGAAAGTAATAATAAAAGATTGGCAGGTCTAAACCGCCACAGTCTGTTGGCTTCTGTAGGGTTTTTAAACAAATTCGTGGTGGTTTGTCTTTCCATAAAATTTTGGAGATGTGTGAATCTAATGGCTTGAACCAAACAGATGAGAGTTTAAAGGGGATCATTGAAAATAAGAAGTTAATTTTGGGTAAGACCATCATTTTAATAGTAGCCTATATGAGTGATATAGGTAGGGACCTCCACTGCATGAGATCGTACTCTATTGTTTTAAGAAGTGGAGCGTAGTTTAGTTTTGGCAAGTCTGAGAGCCTGGGGGAGACATTTATGCCTAAATATGTGTCCTGGTTGTAATTTGTTTGTGGATGTGTTCTGGAAAACACAGTTTATGGGCAAAACAATGGATTTTGACCAGTTGATGGAATATTCAGAAACTGCTGAGAATTTATCTGATTGAGATTGTCTGGGATAAGGAGGATTGTGAGTTCTGCAGAAAAAGGAGTACATCATCTGCTCATCTGTATAAAGACCTATTTTGTGGTTCTCATTATTAATTTGAATACATTCAATATCTTTGTTTTGTCTGATAGTGACTGCTAGTGGTTCAAGGAAAATGGCAAAAAGTGACGGGGAAAGAGGGCAGCCTTGCCTGGTGCACCTCTGTAGACTAAAGCTTGGTGAGGTGTGATCATTTGTCCTGACTGATGCAATAGGAGAACTGTATAATGTTTTCATCCAATTAATGGAAGATGTCCCAAGACCAAATTTGCTTAGTATTGCAAAAAGTAATTTCCTAATTACCCTATCAAATGCCTTTTCTGCAATTAAAGAGATGATTGTAGTCTCCAATTTGTTAATAATAGAATAATCTATTTGGTTTTTTAACCTGTGTGTGTTAGTGGCTGAGTGTCTACCTTTGATGAAGCTTGTTTGATCTCTGTGAATTATAAAAGGAGTGATTTTTTCCAGACTTCTTGCTAAAGCTTTACAGATTATTTTCAGATCTGTATTTACAAGTGGTAACTAGATGGAGCTGTAAGGTCTTTGCCGGGTAAGTTAATATTAGCGGAGTTCATGTTTTGAGGATAGCGTGCCACTCTCCCTATTATGACATACCATTCTAAAAAAATAGGCTCCAGGGTAAAAATAGGGTAAACAATCTGGACCTAGTGCTTTCTTACTGGGTGTATGTTGAAGGGCATCATGGAGTTCCGCCACTGTGATAGGTGCATCCAGAGCTATAACCTGATCCTCCTGTAGTTTTGGAAGGTTTATATTATTGAGGTATTATTTGGTGTCAGCATCTGGTGGATCAATGTGTGACATGTACAAGTTTTTATAGAAATTTCTAAAAGTGTCATTTATTTCCTCAGGTTCATGAGTAATATTACATGATGAATTTTTTACAGAGGCAATCAAACCATTTTCTATGTTGGTTGGCTAGGAATTTACTAGTTTTATTGCCGTACTCAAAATTCTCCAGTCTAAGTCTTTGCACCATGAACTGTGTTTTTTATTGTTTATTTCATTTCATTTGAGTTTTAATTTCCTTAATTCACTCAAGATGTGTTCCTGGGGTGAGACAGCATACTCAACCTCTAAACATTTAATCTTTTGCTCAAGTTCTGATATAACTGAATTTTCTAATATTTTCTTATATGAGGAGTAAGAAATTATTTTACCTCGTATGACTACTTTCCCTGTCTCCCAAAGAACACACGGTGAGATTCCTGGTGTGTTATTATTGTCTAAAAACAGAGCCAATTCCTGTTTGAAATAGTTCATGAAATCTTGATCATTAAGTAATGATGTGTTAAATCTCCAATTTCTAGTTGGAGGTGTGCTTTTAGCGTTAGTCAGAGTGAGGGAAACAGGTGCATGGTCACTGATCGTGATAGGATGAATCTGAATGGCTGCAGTATCCCTCATGGAGCTGCTAATTAAAAAGTGGTCTATGCAAGAATACGAGCGGTGTACAGGTGAGAAGAAGGTATATTCTCTAAGGGTGGGGTGGTGAGGGTGCCAAACATCATATAGACCGAAGTCCCTCATGTACTGTTGAGTATCTGTGGATTGCCAATTCCTATAGCTCCCCGCAGTACTGAGCCTATCAACTTCAGGATTAAACACCAGATGGAGGTCTCCTCCTCTTAGAAGTGTGATATCAGAATGGTTAGAGAATGAGGAGAAGAGTGTGTGAAAGGAGGAGGGGTCATCGTTATTTGGGCCGTATATACTGTGTTTATTATGGATAGATAAATTAACTATAATAAATCTGCCGTCTGAGTCTGCAAAAGAATTGATGGTAGTAAAGTGTATTTTTCTATTCATCAATATGGCTATTCCCATTTGTTTAGAGTTGTAGCCGGCTGAGTATAATAATAAGTCCTTCATTTGATGTGTCTTTGTGCAACACAAATGGAAGATCAAAATTTGGGTAGGATAAGATAGGAGGGTTTACCAGCATATTTATTGATGGTGATTAAAATGGTAGAAATACTGACTGACAAGAAATACATTCCTATTGAAGTGAATAAAACATTTGTATAGTTCAACACACTACAAAATTCTCAATCTCCCTCAGCCCTATGTATGTTCTAATAGCATGGAACCTAGGTCCTTCTAGCTGGGCTGGAAATCCCCAACGAATGTGCTTTGTCCCCAAAGAATGCACTTTCAAAAAAGGCCCCCAAACTTAAAATAAAACACCTGCACTCAGAAAGTACATGTCATTGAAGATTGACTGGATCTGTAATAAATGTGTTTTTCGGAGCTACTTCATGTCAAAGGTGCCAAGACATAAATTATCCATGACATGCCCATTTCTGCAATAATGGTGGCATTGAGGAGTGAATATTAATTAGTGTTAATTGATCTTTTACACAAAAAGCAATCACTGCTTTTAAATCCTTCAATCTGGATACCATTCCCTGACACCAGTCACCGACAGTACTAGATTTCCTTCTTAAAAGCCATGTTGTTGCATCTGACAGAACACATGTTGCCATGTTGTAGTATCTGACAGAACACGTATCTGAGGTGTTTTTCTAATGTTTTGGAGTAACAAAGGACATCATCCAAATATGGCACACAACACACATCTCCAATGCCTTCCAACATCTCTTTCCATACATCTTTAAAATGCGTCTAGTACATTAGTCAACCCCAATTGAATCTGTACCCATTTAGTCACCAGGGGGTACTGAAAGCTGTTGGAGGTCTTCATTCCTCACTCACAAAAACCTGATGGTACACATAGCCTTGGTCCAAGATGGAGAACCATGATTTCCCTCACAGGCTGTCCAACAGATCCTGAATCTGTGATCCGGTATGGGCTTGTGGTTGAGCTTGCAAAAATCAACACAGACTGCGGTCTTTTTTGCACATACACTACTGGAGAACAATGGGCTGACACTGACCTATGGATCCACCTTTTGTCAGAGGTTTTGAACATACTCCTGGAGTTGTAACTTCTCTGAATAGATCTGTCATGTTGACTTTTAATTGTAAGTCAGGTAAATTCCAATACCTTCATCATGGGCAAATCATTCATGGGGCATCTGCTACACCACTTCCTGGTCATGACAAGCAGCTTAAATTTGAGTGCCATATCTGGTGTAGGGGGCAGCTCTGTACATTTCCTTCCCCTCAACGCATACATCGATAGCAAAGCTCACATGAGTGGAGCAAAGGAGAGCATTATTATTTTGGTCTACTGGCTTCTCAAGAGTTGGAATAATGTTTTCAGGTTTGCCTCTTGCAATTTCTCCAATGAATCCCAGAACTGATTTTTACTATTTTGGATTTTGGAAGCCCCAGCAGTCACAACAAGTGCAAGGAACAACTGATCCATCTGGTGAGTTGTATTTCACGTTGGTTGAGTGACTCAACAACCAATGGAGATTCAGGTTTTCAGACATTCTGTCTGGTCACTGGTTTGTCTCTCTCCAGTGACCTCATCAATTTTCCTGATTAGTTGTTTGGAAACACTGTGTCAAAGGTTCTTTCATCATGATACACACTGGTGGCACTTCCTTTTAACATCTAGCTTTGCTCTCTGTTTTGTGAAGAGTAGGAAGGTATGAGTGTTTTCTGTTGCTGCATTCACTACAGGGGTAAGAGCTTTTTCCTAACACTTGGTCAGAGATGACACTTGGCAGCTTGATTAGCTTGTTCTTCTGCTTGCATCTGAACAGCATTCTACCTGTCCCTATCCTGTGAGTCCGACCCAGCCTATTTTGTCTCTCTGTGTCTTCACTTACTGACCCTTTCATCAACTCCATAATAAAGTCATTAGTAATACAAACGTCTGAGGTGTGAGGTTTAAAATCTTGTCTGATGTATTTCTAATTCATAGACTGACAAAGTGAATGAACAAAAACTCCCTGCACTTGCTTGCTGTCATACTTGGAATGCTGTACTTTGTTTAGAAGCAAACAACATTACTCAAATCATGGAACAATGCAATAGTGCTCTTGTTCCTTAGGCATGCCCAGAAGTAATGCTTTAGCCAGCTACCATCAGGCTATCTTCGATAATGAGTATGCCTTTAAAGGTAACAGGTTTGAGCACTGTTCTAACAATCTCAGGCATGGTGGCCGCAGGCTAGCCCCTCATCAATTTGTTTACACCGATTATCATAACTCAAATCAGAATCTCATCTTTCCATCACAGATACCTGATATCTTGTGATACTTGAAATCTGTCGCTTAGATCTTCAGCTCTGCAAACAGTAATCTTTCTTTCTTTTTTCCTTTTTATTGGTGGTTGGCAACCAACTGCAAGTTGCATTTACCGTCACCTACTGGATTGGAGTGTGGCCCTTAGATGGTCAGAGAAGAAGGGGAAAAATGTTTTTTTCCTATTCCCTATTCTCAACACCCGTATCTTTTAAATATTTATTTAAAGCTTTCAACCCCTTCTGTGACGTGCTCCCCAATAAGTTCCCTAAAGTCAAATCCAGCTTTTCCTTACCCAGTGTTTTAATCACCTCCTGCCTTTCCTCCCTATACTTGCTACACTCCAGCAATACATGTTGCACTGTCTCTGTCGTGGAGAATTGGAATAAAAGAAACTAAGTCTGGAACTTTGCTAAGTCTAAAAAATCAAACGGAGTTAGGAAGATACGGCGTTGCTGATTTATTCAAAGGTTACAGCAGTGGCCAGAGCAGCCTCTTCTCCAGTCAGAGCAGCCTCTTCTCCAGTCCGATGCTCGCTTGCTCTGCTCTCCCAACTGGGCTTTGTACATAAGTTTTATAGGCCTCAATTCAACATCCATTTTTCTAATAAATCCCTCTGATTGATTCTTTACCAATAAAGTTCAATCTCCTTATCGACTTAGCTCCATCATTCTTTGTCTCTACCTTTGTCTGTAATCCAATAATTACAGATTGAGTTATCTTCTAATTAATATTCAGTGACACCTCCAGTCTACCCTTTTAACCAATTAAATTGTATTACCCAATTTGTTTGATGCCTAGTCCGGTCTTGAAGGCCATTTTACTCAGTGAAGCATTGTTCCATCTTCACTCCTAATCTGGACACCTGGTCTTCAGGGTCATTTTACACAATGGGGTATTCTATGTAGTTATAATAAGCCAATCTCTTCTAACAGGGGCTTTTGTAGGTTTTCCACCTCCCTTTCCAGGCCTCAGAGAGAGTTTACTGAGTTTAAACTGTATTGTACAGACTTTGGTCAGACATGAGTTTAAACTTAATTGTAGAGGATTTTTATATATAATTATGCCAAGTAATTTACCATCAGTTTGTTAAAATAGCCCTTCACATGTCCCCTTTCTGACTGCTAAGTCAGATAAAACTAATAATGATTGCTCACAGATATTAAAAAATATAAGTGCTTATATAAAAATAAACTGAAAAAACATGCATAAATATGGTTAAGGAAACTGGATATGATGGCTGGCATTATATGCAATAATCAGTAAGATAATTGGTAACTGTGGCCACTCGGGGGCTCAGTTCCCAAAAGGGGGTGAAAAAACCTCTAGGCCACAAATAAGCCTTAAATTTGTGGAGGTAAAAAATTCCCCCTTACCCAAATGTTGCGGTAACGCCATCGGCGCTTTGGGTTCAGCAGTCCCCATCGTGGTCATTCACCTTACAACTTCAAACCATGAAAAATAATAAGAAATAACAATGAAAAAAGAAAAAAACAAAAAAAAAACAAAAAAAAAAACTACAAACGTGAACTACTTAACATCAGAAATTAACAGGTGGATGGATATATCGGGTGCTGATTAATGAATAACACTCTTTTGTTTATCAAATGGCTATACTGATAAGAAAACCTCTAACAGGTAGAATACATGGATTTTCCTACGACTACCTCTAATTTATGGCAGTGTAATTGCTCACATAGAAAAGGAAATAAGGAATAACTGAAAATATATGGAAACTTAACCCTAAAGGATATATGGATTATGAGTACTACTAAAAAATACTGATATGGAAGCATGCAAAACAGGTTACATATGAGAATAAAAAAATTAAATTAAAAATTAAAAAATTAAAAGAATACATTGCCCTCAAAGTCCCTTCCAAACTGTCAGAATGCCAGTCCATCTCTCTTTTTTTTCTTCTTCTTCCGTTTTGTACTTTATTGATGGTATGTACCAGGAGAGGTTACTAGTACTTCACTGGTCATACTTGAGTTATTTGTAATAATGGAATTTGATCTCTGAATACCGAATGGAATTAGTCTCAATATGTAGGTTGAATCTTGTATCAAAGTCAGTAACAAGGAAATCTTCCTCTGACTCTGGAACTAAAACACACAAAGGTGCATATTCCATGCAAAGAACATAATCAGGATAGGCCTCAAGTAATTCCTGGATGTATGCCTCGCACACATTGTGTTGGCCAATGTAGTATTCATCGATGAATTCAGATGGTGAATAAACAGCACCAAACTCAGGATCTGGATCAACTGTATGGTAAACCATAGTAATGTGCACTGGTCCACAATTGTTAAGTCTGATGTACTGCAGCAACATCACTCTCCTGCCTTATGGCGATAGGTGAAAGAAAATTGTAGTAGGACCTGAAATCGATTAGGGAGGCTTAGTTATGTGTATGCAACTAAAAGCCTGATAAGGATAAATTCAGCATGATAAGGATACACTACTGGCCAAATTATTCATCCATGTGCATTTGCACACCACCGTCACTAAAGTGGTAACAGTTGGAGTAAAAAATAGATGTAGCTCCCTGTGGGTGAACAACAACCATCTGCTCAGTTACAGTGCTAGTAATCATCCTCAATATATGCTAGAGTTTGATCATTAATAGCCCTTTAGTTCTACCAATTTGGAGTGGTTTCTGGATTTGTTTTCTAGAGTCTACTGTAATTAATTTTGCTGCTCATTCTACCGGCATTAGTTTAGCTGTATCTAGAAGAACACAGTGATCAATTAAACATTGGGTTTTGACGCCAATGTGGCCTGTGACATTACACGCAGTTGCTGTTGGCCATACTTCAAAACCCTGTCTCCCAGTAAGGTAAGGAATTACTCCAGGCCCATTAGTCAGGTTACGAGTCTAAACAAAGGAAAAGCATTGTTCTAGTGGGGTGAGACCACTTTTGTCTCTTTTGTTTCCCAGCTGTCATGTTTGCAGTACCCAGAGCATTACAGTCTATCAGGTCATAAATGATGACATGGTCATCCCGAACCAGGGTCGAAGTTGGTGAGGTCTGGTTGCTCATAAGACCCCTGCTCTCCCATACTAAACTCATCAAAGAAAAAATCATCCAACAACTCAAAGTCAACAAAATCATCAGGAACAGACACTCGATGATCAGCAATACTTGGTTCTGTCCCTTCTTATTGCATGTGCTGTTCAGAGTGGGCTGATTGTTGTCACCGATTGATGCCTGGAGAGCAACACTGGATGGTTCTGCCGGATCTGAGGTGGGGAGTAGTCACTCTGCCTGCAAGCTCATTGAGAGCTCCTCCCGTCCCCTTGTCTCATCCTCCTGTTCTCCTTCATCCTGGTCTGCTTCCTCCTCTGGCACCTCTCTGCATGCTGCCGTGCCCTCTTGGTTCCCTCGCAACGCGTCCTCCCTCTGTCCTCCGTCTCATCCATCTGGAAGGTAACCACGATCGGAACCAGCATCAGCTCTCTCTCCCTCTGCAGGGTCCTCCTCATTGCCTCCACTGCGATATTCTCTTGTGAGCGGTTCATTGTCATCGTCGTCTGGTTCTGCTCTAGGCAATATATTACTCTGGTACAGTGGTTAAGATGATACCAGTACTGTCTTCCACTTGAATTGCTGTGAGTGTCACTCTTACTACCTTATGAGGACCACTTCGTCTGGGATCGCTCCACTTTCGTCTGAACACTCTGATGTATACCTGATCTCCAGGTCTTAATGGATTCACAGGCTCTTCTTCTTGCTCTGGAACATGCCTCTGCTCCTGTTGATAGATAGCTTTATGTATGCCAGTTAGTTACCTCATATATGACCTTAATTCAGCTTCCAACCCTGATAGGGTTGCCTTGAATGTGGTATGTGCATGTCCCTCACCACTTCTTCCCTTGAGCAATGATTCAAGTCATGTGCCTCAGTGATTAGTATTGTTAATAATGTACCTGGAGCAATCAACAACCCTTCATGGTTTCTCCATAACCCATTGCTGTCTTGTTTTGCCCCTCAGGTAACCCTCATGGTTTTCTCATATCCTGTAGCCTGTCCTTGTATATTTACTAAGTCTTCAAGAGTGGTTATAGGCTCTATCACAACCATAGGGGCCATTACAGGAACTTCACACTTTGAGGCCTTCTTGGCTGCAAAATTATTTCCCTTTATTATGTAGTAATACTCTTTTTATGTGCTTGGCATTTCATTATTGCTAAACGTCTCGGCAACATCATTGCATTCATTAGATCCAATATCTGTTCTAAATGCTGTATCCGGAGTACCATGAGCCTTTTTAAATCCTCGCTGTTTCCACACCGCTCCAAACAAATGCGTAACTCCATGAGCGTAAGCTGAATCGGTAAAAACATTAACACATTTTCCTTTCGCCAGATCCATCTACAAAATAAGTTAAGATTGCTTCTATAATTGGTGTGGATTCTAAGTCAGATTTGAGCCTTGAAAAGAAAGTGTTTAGAGTAAATGATTACTGGATACCCCATTGTTAACACTGAAGCTTTTTCATAACCTTAACGTACTGCTGCTAGTGCCTGGTAGCATGGTGGTCATCCTTGGGCCACTCCATCTAATTTAGGGCTGTAATATGCTATAGGTTGCTTCTTCCTCCCACTACATGTGTCCTGCATTAGTACTGCTAATGCGAATTTATCACAACGATTGGCAATGTACAAATGAAATGTTTTTTCATAATCTGGTGTTACTAATACTGGTGCTGTTTGCATTTCCTGTTTTAAAGTTTCAAAGGCCACATATGCATCCGCTGTCCATTTTAATGATGCATTTAAAGTTTTTGTCCCTGCCTCGGTCATTAAGGCTCTCAAAGGTGCAGTTTTTATTGCATAATCTTCAATCCATTCTGCACTGAGGCCTGTCATTCCCAAAAAGGACTTCATCTGTCCTACTCTCATTGGCTGCGGTGCTTTACTGATCCCCTCCAACTGTAAGTGCACTATTGCTGTAGTTCCATGTGCCACCAACCTACCCAGGTACTCTACCTGTGGTTGACCGTACTGTAATTTGACCTGCAAAACTTTATGTCCCCCCTTTGCTAGTTTATTTAGGAATGTAATAGAATCTTCATGGCACTGTTCTATTGTTGGGGAGCAATGAATTAACACAGTATTTTCAATATTGACTTGTCTTCAGCAAGTAATATTAATGGGTTTTGTGTTTCTTCCCATTTGATCTTCTCTGCTCTCTTAACCATAGGTCCTAAGTCCTTTTACTCATGCCCTTCATTAATTAGTAGTGTCACATGGAGCCTTGCTCCATCTACACTATACCACTTTTGCCTGAATGCATTATCTTCTATCTGCAGTGCTGCTCCTTCTGTGCTTATTATTACACTGCTGGCTGTTAAATAATGAGTCATGTTGCTTCTCTAAGCCACCCTTTCTCTAACTCATCCTGACTCCTATCATAAATCCCTGTACAGTGATATTACATTCTGGACTCCCTTGCTTTTGGAATTTGAGCTAAAATAAACTTTCCCCATTCACTCATTATTCTCTGAACTGGCCTCTCTATCTCTCCCAGCCAATATACATTTGCTCCTTTTTCCTGTAATACATTCATTTGTGAATTTACTGCTGCTTCATCTACATATATACCATCTGGAGTACATCAGATTTGGATTCCCAATCGGCACAAGGCATCTCTTCCTAACAAATTTACTGGAGTTTATTCTAAAAGTATAACTGGTATTCTAATTGTTTTTTTTTGTTTTTTGTTTACTTGTATTAACTGCACTTGTCCTGAGAATCCTACTGTCTTAACAAATTTTTCAAACCTTGGATTTATAGCATAATTAGAATTTAGACATGTGTAACATGCTCCAGTATCTATTAGCATAGGATATTTTTTAACATTTATTTGAACTTGCAGCCTTCGTTCTTAATCAGCTCCTTTGCTAGTCAATAAAAGCTGCCCGGTAGGATCCTCTGTGCACCTCAATATCCATTTTGCCCACCCCAAAAATTTACTGCGTTGCAGTTTTGGTTTGGTCCAGGCCAGGTAAAGTTCTGATTTCCTCCCATCAATTGCTGCATTAGATTCAGTATGCTGTGGCTGTTCTTGACCCCTTCCCTGTGGAGGCTGCCAGGCCGGCCCTCTCTGCATTCCAGGTCCCGTCAATGGATTTATTGGACATCTCTTTCGAATGTGTCTCATTTTTCCACACCATCAACAGACTCCGGTTGGGCTTTGAAGCTGTTGTGGCTGCTGTCTCCCTCTGGACCTCTGTCATCATGGTCCACTCCCAGGCTGTGTATGCACATGTACGACTGAGGTTGGAGGAGCGGTGAACTGCAATGATTGCTGGACCCCATTCACCTGCTGACCTGCAGGTGGTGCTGTGTTTGATGTCAACACAGCACCTCTGGTGCAGTTTGCTGTTCCATCACTCCTGTTCTTTTTCTCCCAGTTGGAGCTGTGTTTGTCCATCAAAGAACTTGTCAGACACTCTCACCATGTCTTCCAACTTGTTCTTTTGCTTTTTACGTCTCCCAGGGCTTGGAGACGCCCAAGTGTCCTTTTCTTCCCACTTCTGGGCCCCTTTATGCAGATCTGGTAAAAGCATGCCCCCCCCCCAGATCTTGGGTCTGCCACAGTATGTAGTGAGCATGTTTTCCCATGATCAGCATTGGTGTTTGTATTTTTCTGGACTTTAATAACTTCCCTATTCCTATCTGATTTTTATGCATTTATTTAGTTTTTATGTATTGTTTTATTTTTATCACCTGATATCTCACATGCCTTACTTCATTCCCATTTATTTTTAACCTTTCTTCGCCATTGAAGCATGCATCATTTCATCTAAGTCACTGATTGATTTACTACTTCTTTGATCAGTGTTATAAAAATCTTGTGCCATCCAATCTTTGTGCCTCCACCTCGGTGTACTCCCCTACCTTTGCCATTCCTTCTTCTTAAATTCTCTTTGCTCAACCTCATTGGGCTGAGACTACCCTCTTGTGTCGGCGTGTCCAAGTTTGGATACATTAACTCGCACCTTCGCTGCCCAAACTGTCTTAATTCAGCTGTCCCTCTGAAACGCTGACCTGTGTGGGGTGCCTTCCGTTTTAAATTATTAATTAATAAAAAAAATTTTGGTGCATATTTTCTCTAAAGATGTTTTCACTTTCTAACATATA
>JBBJLS010051096.1:0-13385 GCA_037577275.1 Bryconaethiops microstoma
ACACACACACACACACACACACACACACACACACACACACACACACACACACACACACACACACACACAGGAAAAACTGGGAAAAAGTCTGAAAACTCACATTATTCTTTGAATTGCTAATAGTGTCATCATTATATCACAACCAACCAATTACAACACAGAACACAAATAAAAACCAATATTTGTCACCGGATGTCGAACTGAGATTGACACACCTTATGTAATGCCCTTATTCTAGGCAGACTAGAAGTGAGCGGTTTAGTGGACACACACACACACACACACACACACTCTTTACACAACACTCCATGGCTACAGCTGGTGTGTTGGAGTGTTCCCGGTTTGCAGTGGAGTATGTTTACAAGGCACAATCGAGCCTTGTGTGTGAAGAGCACCCCCAAGCCCAACATCGCTTTAGTGACAGAGCATCTGCTGTGTGTGTGTGTGTGTATGTGCGTACAACCAAATGTCACTATAATGATGTAACATGTGAAAATGACTGCCTCTCATGCACCAAAAACAGAAAAAAACTGGCCAGGTGTATTAATACGACTGCAGCGATCGTAGGGGTCCAAGCATATTGCGCGATCTGGCGAGAGGTTGAATGATTTGACCGCTTCAAAAGGTGGTCAAATCATTTACAGAGGTCTGTATTCAAGGTTGGCCATTGGTGAGTTTTGTTGAGGAAGACAAACGGAAGTGCAGGAGATGTGAGTAAAAGTAGCCAAGTGTAAACATACCAAATTCAAATGTTTAAGCTTAAATGCTTCTTCAGTTTCAGTTTCAGTTTATTTTTCAAACAAACAAGCAAACACATTTCAAACATATTTCAAACATATTCTCTTTCATCATAATTACATAACACAGTTCATTTTTCAAAAAAAGGAGTAGGCAGAAGTAAAAACTTTCTTGATATTGAAATGCGTCATTTGCGCCGCCCCCTAAGGAGGACATTTCACTAAATTTGGTGCACTTCCAAAGAATGTGTCGGTGATGCAGCATGTCAAATTTGGTGAAGTTTGAACCTTTACATCCCAAGATATTGGCTTGTGAAGTGCTAGATTTTTGCATTTTTTACTAATTTTTTTCTTTAAGGAGCAGATCAGACCCCCCTGAGATTCTGAATAGACACTTTAGTGATAGGGAGGAGTCCCGAACACACACTGAGTTTTCTGTTCGAAGGCCTTGACTCGAAAACTGGCTAAGAAATAGTGCAAACCACTTTACTGACTGGAACTTTTTCTTTGTTTTATTTTTTTTCCAAAATTCGAAATCGTGATCGTTCTTTTCCAGACTTTTTCAGATTTTTGGCTCCCGTTGCAGCTCGGTGGAAAGCTGACTACCCGGCTTCATTAGGTGATCCGGATGCACCACAGAACTTCAGATAAGAACTAGGCACTCTACAGGGGGGCTGTCCGGCTGAGGTCTGGAAATAGAATGCACTGCTGTTAGTTTCTACATTAAATACATTAAATACTGGCAATGTCCTTCTTTAGCAACTGTGGGAAAAATCTGCAACCATAAAAGCAATGAAAAAAGGGAATTATAGTTATTAATTTAACACCGCAGGTTATAATACGTGTAATGTCTCGCAAAAAATAAAAAATAAAATCATGATAAAGACAGCAAAACAAGCAAGTGACTGTGTGTGAGGGTTTACTGTGTGTGTTACTCAAGGATAGTCTTTCTTTCCCCCATCCTTGGGCACAGGTCTGAGCGAGAGAGAGAGAAAGAGAGAGAGAGATCTATTGCGCGGACATTGTGCGCAGGGTTACAGTAGAGTAACTTAATTCTGAGGTTAATCCGCTTTCAAAGCTACTTCATCGCAGCAGACAGTGTAAATAAGTCAGCGGCGGGCCGACCGCCGGAATCAGTTTTCGACCTCAGACAGAGCTGGACAAAAGACAGGATACAGAGAATTTGTTTCTCACACTCGCGTTTCAGGGCACTTTTCTGTTTTTTTTTCTTTCTTTCCTTCGTTCTGCCCCAGCCTACCAAAGAACAGAGACGAGCCTGGAGAAACAAAGGTGTTGTTGAGAAAGTCACTCCAAGGTTAACTAGCGGCTGCACTTACGGGGCCACCAGAAAACCACTTCGGGAAAAGATTCAAGGAGCTACTGCAGTAAAAAGACCAGAGGAGATGGATGGATAGATGGAAGGATGGATGGAAGGATGGATGGATGGAAACATGGATGAATGGATGGATGGATGGATGGATGGATGGAAGGATGGATGGATGGAAACATGGATGAATGGATGGATGGATGGATGGATGGATGGATGGATGGATGATGGATGGATGGATGGATGGATGGATGGATGGATGATGGATAGATGGATGATGGATGGATGGATGGATGGATGATGGATAGATGGATGATGGATGGATGATGGATGGATGGATGGATGATGGATGATGGATGGATGGATGGATGGATGGATGGATGGATGGATGGAGATAGGAAACTGCATCTCTTTTTGGGGTGCTCTTGTGGTGTGTTCCATTTCAAACTCAAAGTCATATACAAAATAAATTTTATTGTCATCTCAGCTATTAACATGGCAACAGTGAGAGGAGATGGTATGACTCCAGATTTTACAGAGTACAAAAAGACATATAGAATACACGAATATAAATAAACTATAGGTAAAAACTCTAAACTAGAACTGATTTAGCACGAGGATGTGCTGTTTTGTACAAGGTAATTCAGAAATTGTGTAAATGTTGCATCAGTAGTCAGAAAGCCAACAATACTGGAACGTAACTGTGTGTTTATATATGCAAAATATCAGCAGCAGTTCAATATAAATTTAAACCGGAAAGTCATAATTCCTGAGTTTCCAGTAGGAACACCTCCTGAAGTCCGATTTTTGGCTTGGAAAGTCAGAGGAGCCTCACCAACCCCAGACCAGGCTCTCCAATCGTATTAGAATGTCGTCAACTCACAAGTGACGCCATTCCCAACTCGGCTTTCCCATTTGGAACGCAGCATTTAATCCAGTCTTAAAAAATCCAAAGCAGTCAAGCTTCTGAAGTCAACAGAACGAAGAAATCAAAGAACAAAAAAGCTGTTGTTTAAACTAGTAATACAATAACACATCAAAGTTCTACCTGAGTTTCCTCATGGAAGCCCAGGTGCTGTGGATCATGTATTCTCTAAAACTCTTTCAATGAAATCGTACTGTTGGTACATTGCCACCCTAGTGTTTTCTCCGGCTTGAAGTGAAATGTATCAGTTTCTTAGCAGCTTGTAATAAGTTTCAGCCTAAAACCTACACTTTAAACCTGAACGCCCTGAGAGCTTCATTAAAATATACAAATATCTTCGTTGGTCTTCAGATCTGTATAACATTCATTACGCAGATAAAGTTTATACCGACAACACAAGGGGTGGCTGGTGGTCTGGTGGTTAGGGGGTTTCCCCTGTGATCAGAAGGTTGTAGGTTTGAATCCCAGGACTGCCAGTGGCACAACTGAGGTACCCTTGATCAAGGTACTGTCCCCTCACACTGCTCCCTGTTCGCTGAGTCGGCTGCCCACCACTTCACTTGGAGAATGGGTTAAATAGTGTGACTCTAAGGAACTACTTTACTTTACTTGAGCATGTGTGCTTAGAGAGGTCACCCTCAGTGAGGAGGTTCTGGGTTTGACTCCCAGCTGGGACATCCAAGGTCCTTTCTTTATGGAGTTTGCACAGATTTAGATTTAACATTTGTATTTAGATTTCACATTTAGATTTAGATTTCACATTTAGATTTAGATTTCACATTTAGATTTAACATTTAACATTTAGATATAGCATTTAACATTTAGATATAATATTTAATATTTAGATTTAACATTTAACATTTAGATTTTTATTTAACATTTTGATTTAGATTTAACATTTAAATTTAACATTTAGATTTAGATTTAACATTTACATTTAACATTTAACATTTAGATTTAGATTTAACATTTAGATTTAAATTTAACATTTAGATTTAGATTTAACATTTAAATGTAACATTTAACATTTAGATTTAGATTTCACATTTAGATTTAGATTTCACATTTAGATTTAACATTTAACATTTAGATTTAGCATTTAACATTTAGATATAATATTTAACATTTAGATTTAACATTTAACATTTAGATTTAGATTTAACATTGAGATTTAGATTTAACATTTAAATTTAACATTTAACATTTAGATTTAACATTTATACAGCAAGTTAAAATTGACGAAATTTAACACTGTTTTTTTTTTTTACATATTTATCTCTAAATGTGAGAAAATTGTGCTAAATGGTGAAACATTGACACCTCTAAAATTGTTAAGCTGATTTTTCAAACGGCACCCTATAGTTTAGAGCCCTGAGCTCAACCCCATTCAACACCTTTGGGATGAATTGGAACGGAGATTGCGAGCCAGACCTCGTCCAACATCACAACCTGACCTTCGAGGAAGAGTGAAAGCTGTTATAGCTGCAAACAGAGGACCAACTCCATATTAAGTCTATGCATTTGAATGCAAAGTCCCTGATTGTGTAAAGGGACATGCGTCCCAATACTTTTGTCCACGTAGCGTAGGGTCAGTTCAGGTCCTACAACGTGGAGTCAGACCAGGGCAGTCAGACAGTGCAGTACATTAATTTAGATTGATAATAGCGACGAGTGGATGGGTTTTCTACCCCAAAATGTTGCAACGTGGTTATTTGCATATGCAGGTATAATATTTCTGGCATAAAAACATGTTGGCAATTTTATATATATTTTCATCAAATAATCAATAAATCTGTACATTTTAATTGTCGTTTTAATTGTGTAATGGTCAGGCGTCCCAATACTTTTGTCCATATAGTCTAAGTTCAGGTCCTACAACATGGAATCAGTTCCTTACAGGATTAGTTTACGTCTGATCGTGATGATTTCTGGTTACTTTTAAAGGGACTTTTAATAGGGAGTTCCCAGAAAGAGGAGTAGGAAGTCTTTCTTGGTTTCGCCAGAACCGAAAGTGAAACGGACAAAATGGAGAACAGGCAGAGACATCTTTTCTCCGTTCTTTTTCTACTTTTCGGCGTGGGTAAGTGAGACCCTCTGTGTTTAAAGTGTGAATTGTAGTTGACATGAGTGTGAATTGAGTCGTGTGCCCCTGTCAGATAATTAGTGTGTACCTGTAAATTTCTCAGGTATAGTTTGAAGGAGACCTGGGAGTAGAGCTAGCAAAGACGTCGACAAAACTCCTTCTTTGCCTTTGATATTATCTATAAATCCCTCAGTCCAGTTATGTATTCCGTTCAAAGATATGAAGCGTAACTCGCCGATGAACGTACACGATGTTAATGAGTTTTTAAAACTTTTTTTTTTTTTCCAGCTTAGTGTGACTTCCATTAGCTGAAGCGTCCTGACCCGATGCCTCCGCCCTTTTCAGAAATATGATTCGTGTGGATACTGTGACATGTATTCATTACGTCTTGTTTATCTTTTTTTGTTTATTTTAGGCCATGTATTCTGTGAGAACATCGTTGTTAAGACTGGAGCAAATCGCACTTTCATACCTCAAGTAAAAGGACAAATTGAGGTCATTCTGTGGAAATTCCAAAACAATAAGCTGGTTGAGTATGAGGGTGATGAGACGTGGTATCGATTTAGAGATCGTGGACGTCTTAATAAGGAAACTGGAGTCTTAACACTTCAGAAGCTGTATAAAAATGAAAGTGGTCTGTATGAAGCTGAAATCCAGGTGGATGGAAAAATACAGCAATCCAGATATGACGTTAAAGTGATTGGTAAGTGAGTTGTACGGTGAGATTTATAGATTTGGACCTGAGAGGCAAATAAGCAAATTTGTCATTAAATGCTTGGATTGAATGATGTACCTGTGCTAAGTACCATATGGGTGCACTTTATAGTTTACAATTACAGAATAAAGGCCTGTTTCTCTGCCCCTGTTCCCCATTCATGAATATTCTGGACCCCCACAGGTCCCCCAGTGAGTAGATATTATTCAGGTGGTAGATCATTTTCAGCATAGCAGTGACAATGATAGTAGTGGCATGACTGTGTGTGTGTGTGTGTGTGTGTGTGTGTGTGTGTTCTGCAAATAGTAGTGTTGCTGGAGGTTTTACAAACTTCAGTGCCATTGCTGTACTGTATACCTGTGTATCTAATTAAATGGCTTGTTAATGTTTATAATGATCCATGGTCTGAATGATACCTGCTCACTGCTGGGTGGTATTATTTTTGTTCTTTTCTGTCTATTGTTGAAATAATAAAGCTTTATTATTTCAATAATAGACATACAAGAACAAAAATCATCAGTGAATAAAACACACACACATTCCTGGCTGGTTACATAGTGAGCAGCCTACTCTGCTCTTCAGTTTGCTGTACTTTAGATTACTGTGCTGTTGTTAATATAACTTCATCACTCTTTGAGCTTGCTAGTTAACATGCTAAAGGCTACAAGGCTAATATCAACAAAAATAAAGGCACTACACTAAATAGTATTTTCAGGCAGAGCAGTTATTCAGTTTTTATGTATGTCATGTTTTATTGTGAGTTTATGTGGCCAGCTGCATTGAGATCCCTTTGTAAAATTTGCTGCTCACAGTCCTCTCGAACCCCTGCACTGAGAATGACCACTTGTGTTATGTATGGTCCAGCAGTGTATTATGCTCTTGTTTATGTTTTCCTGGTTTTAAACACTAGTGTATCCCAGACCATTAAGAAATAGGAATAAAATCAAATTATAATTAAATTTCCAAAGAACACTTAATACAACATGCACTTATATTTTAATCTGTCTGTTATATGTGAAAAACACATGCAGGTATATTTGTTGGAAAGTCAGCGTATGTGCACATCAGTGAAACATTTTTTAAAATTTCATCTGGTGTTTTTCATAAGAAGTCCATTATTAAGTGTTGCCTTAAAAGGACACATTTTTACTTTCAGATCCAGTTTCAAAACCAGCAGTGACCTGTAATGCAATTAGTACGAGTGAAGCAACACTGCTCTGTTCAGTGGACAGTGGAGATGAGCCACAGTTTTTTTGGAGTGGGCCTGATGATTTAAAAAAGACTGGAGCAAGATTCAATTTCTCCAAAGAAAAAGACCACAATGCTTTTTTTATCTGTACTGCAAAGAACGATTTGAACGAGGAGGCTACGGGGTTCGCTTTCAATGATTGTTTCCCAGGTATGCTTTTCTTCATAAATACTGGGTGTTTTGCTGTTTGTAGCACCAACTTCATGCGATAGCTTGGTTTACTGTCATAGTGTTATACATTTACTGGTAAAGAAATTACACTACTGGATTGGCAACATGATAAACACATGTTGTAAATTTAATTTACTGGGTTACACTACAATACATTGAATGCAGCTAATTTGTCCTTATTACCATTATTTTTTTGCAGATGATTCTAAAGCTGCTCCCATAGGTGGTGCCATTGGTGGTATACTAGGTATCTTGGCGATTGGGGGTGTAATATTTGGAATAATCCGCTGCCGAAGACGGAAATATACGACAGTGGCCAAATATAAGACAGTGGCCATGGAGGATGGTATGACATTTTCTGAAGTACTCAGTATAGAAAGAAAGAAATGTAGGAACATTTTTTGTTTTCTACAGTTAACGCTGCATGACTGCTTGTTTTGATTTGTGTTTTTTGGTTGTTTTTTTGTTGTTGTTTGCAGATTGTTCCACGATTTTAGGCTAATCGGCTAATTTTAGCGTTTTTATCCTATAATTAAAGAAAATGAGACTTCCCCGGGCAGTGGCCGCTAGAGGCCGCCAATGTATAAGTTGTATATATGTAGGTCTTTTGTTTTGTGTTTATGTAAATTATTGTCTGTTTGGATTGGTCTTTTGTCTTAGTCTTGTCTGTATTAAAGTTCCAATGATTCTTGCCCTTGGGTCAGTCCACCCTTACACACACCCGTCCTTCATGTTCCACGTGTCTCCTTGTGTTTTGGCCCTTCTGCCTTCTTTGTGTTCTTTATGTGCTTTGAGTTCGTGTTTGTTAATAAAATCCTACAAAGGGAAACCTGCGTCTGCGCAGGTGACAAAATTAAATAATTCTGCACATTTCTACTCTTGAATGCCATGGATGTTACACTTATTACAAGGAGTGTATGTTTTTTGTATAGCATTTATTATTGTAGTTATCATGTATGTCTTTTAAACAGAAAAAAATGAAAGACCTAATCAAAACCCAGAAACCAAGGATTGTTTGAACCTGAACGGAGCCGAGATGCCTGAAATAACACACAAGAAAGACAACAGCCAAAATTTTGGAGAAATCCAAAAGTCAGCAGAGGACATTGAAGACAATGAATCTGACACTGTGCATCAAAAACAAGACTCTACTGGTGAAGGACAGTCAGAAATACTGTCTGATCAGAATGTGAATGAAGAAAAGAAGGACCAGCAGGACAATACATCAGAAATAGCAAATTCAAGTAAGATGCATAAGTGTTCATGGAATGAAACCATACTGAAGAACTGTGAAACTGCCCTTAATGTAAGGTTAACTTCAACCGTACATTCCAAATGTTTTTGGTCTATTTCCCATTTTCTTTTGAACCAAATTTCCAGACATGTGAAGTCTATTACAGTAGTCTTAACTGATAAAGGTTATATAGCTTACTGCATCTGGGAAAGTTTGAGCTGGTGGTTTTGCAGGATCTGACTGTGTTTTAATCATGTTTACAATTTTGAGTGTGATAAATGATATTTCTTTCTTTTGAAAAAGAATGCTCTATAAAGTAATGATAACATCCTTTTTTCAAATGCAGAGCAGGTACAAAAATGTTCTACTATGTTTAATTCTCATCTGTGTTACAGATGTTTTATGATATGGTACTAATTTAAATGTCAGTTCAGTAGATGTGTAATCAGATATTTTTTCAGCTTCGGTTGTTCCAGCTGAAGATGGGGACAATGCATTGAGCAACAGGGATGATGAAGACAAAGAAAAACCTGATGGAGGTAAAGTACTTGTTGCAGGAAAATCATATTATGGAATTTGAATTGATTTTGAACATTCCTATAATTAACTGAAGAGTTACATTACTATTTAAATATTAAGCAGGTAACCAACATGTATCCAAAAAGGACAGTAGAATTAGTGCAGAGTGCAGTTATGTGTTTTGGGTCAACAGATCTTTATACTTTGATAACTATAGAAGATATAAAAGTATAAAAAAAAGTATTTGTGGGCAAGTAAAAGGCATATTGTAGTTAGATATACATACATATACACTTTTACATTTTGCATACACTTTATAGCACCCCTCAAAAAGAAGAATGCCTGGCAGGTCAAACTTGGTTTCCTTCTGGGCCATATCTGTGTGCAGATGAATATTTTTCCTCTCTTTCAACGCCACAGCGGATCAGCTGTCTCCATTTCCTTCTCTCCTCTGCATCCCTCTCTCTCACACCAACTGCCTGCATGTCCTCCCTCACCACATCCATAAACCTCCTACTAGACCTTCCTCTTCTCCTCTTCCCTGCAGCTCCATCCTCAGCATCCTTCTCGCAACACATTCAGTCTCTCCTCAGCATCCTTCTCCCAACACACTCAGTCTCTCCTCAGCACACGTCCAAACCAACGCATTCTCAACTCTCTGACCTTTCCTTCAAAAGTTCCATCACAAGCTGTCCCTCTAATTCCTGGTCCTGTCCATCCTCGTCACTCACAATCCAAATCTTTTTCATCTCTGTCCCCTCCAGCTCTGCTTCCTGTCCTTTTGTCAAAGAAACAAGTACTTATCCTCTACAGAAACAAAAAAGATAGCTTAAATTAATTATTGCATTTTCTTCACATTTTAGTGCACGATTTGTTTTTATTTGCTGATTTTAACATTTCGGTGGGTCCGGGCTATAAAAAAAAGTAAAATGCGCTGTGCATTTTGCATAGGCCAGAATTTGATTTGTTTTACTGTATGCTAAATTCAGCAAATAACGGTTATTGTGTATTAAAATGTACTCTGTAGAGGATGTGTACTCATTTACATAAAATTAAATTTTTTTTAAAAAAATCAACATGTAATTTGACCAGGGCAGCCTCAACTTTTGCATTTGATTTTTTTTCCCTCTTAGGATTTCCGGAACTATCAGTACACATTACCAGTGGTTAGGGGGCTGGTGGTGGATATGGAAGTGAGGAAAACCTGCATTAAGATCCCCAGCAATCGTTACAATGAGGTGAACTAAAAACTTCCAGTTCTTTGTATAATGCAAGTATAAAGCATGTTCATACGGCTGTGGGATATTGAGGGATGAGGAAGGCAGTTAGAAAGACCAATAGGATGCTTATTTAGAAAGTCATTTGTTTATATACAGGACGTTAAAGGTGCATTAGCAGTTAATGTGATTTCTGTTTCAGCTAATGAAGGCTATGAACAAGTCCAACGAGCACGTGCTGGCAATGGGAGCATGCTTTAACGAGCGGGCGGACTCGCACCTCGTGTGTGTGCAGAACGATGATGGAAACTACCAGACGCAGGCCATCAGTATTCATCACCAGCCTCGCAAAGGTGGGTCTCCATTCAGAAGGCTCCAGGGCTTTCCTGCCTAACCTTTATCTGCTGCATCTGCATTGTGCGGTTTATTGCCATGGACAATCAATTTGATGCTTCAGCATACATTTAGAAATGAACAGAAAACCACTCACACTACCAGTCAAAGGCTTTTGCACACACTTGCCTATTATTCACTTAGTATTTTCTAAAAATACACTCAGTTTTCTTTGCTAGCAAATAAATGTACAGTATATACATTCCTTTGACAGAAAACATAATTTTTACCTAACCTTACTGACCTTCAAAAAGCTACCGAATATAATTATAATGTGAATCACCAGACAATTGTTAGATATTTAAACAGCAATTAAGGGATAAAACGGTAACGAGTGCATTTAAAGTTAAAGGACAGTCTAGAATTTGACTCTGCATCACCAAGAACCAGTTAATAGGAGTCAGACCTGCACTATTAAAGATTCTTTCATCTTATTAAGGAAACTTGTTTTATTTGACGTATTTGTATATAAATATATTTTCATATAGCTGTTCACTCAAAACCTTCTGCAGTTTCTAACATAATTCTGCAGTTTCTAAAATAAATGAATAAATGGTAAAAGCCTGTTGTGTGTAAAAACTTTTGACGGGGAGGGGACCTTGAAACTCACTTATAATGGAAGCCAGTGGGCGGATGCTGAATTCTGTAAATAAATGTTCAAAATATATGATCGCAATACTTTAATTAAAATAATACTATGTTACTGCTTTTATAATAGTACCGGTGTTGAGAAGCAATTACACTGGACCTTGTGGGTCGAACATGCCCAGGCATGGCATGTATGAGGATGTATGTTCACACTACGCAATGTGTGCCATGCCTGGGCATGTTCCACCCACAAGGTCCGGTGTAATTGCTTTTCACTGTGTCTGGGCCCACTTGAAGAGTATCCCGTTTGACAAATATGGAGGCAGAGGGGTCTCTGTGAGTATATATGGGTTATTAACAGGGCTGGTTCTCACCTTATTAATGAATGTAAATTGTAATTGGCAAGAAAATCTGTTGCAGTAAAAAATCTTTTTATATATGCAGCACTGAAACTGAAAATCACATAATCGTTAAATCTGTGTGAGAGGGCTGTGTGTCACCGCGCTCAAAATAACTTCAGATTAGCCACAAAGTAAATACAGCCTCGTGCCTGTTGGCCCCAGGATAGGTTCCGGGTACCTTATTGCGGAATAAGCAGTTACAGAAAATGAGTGAGTGAGAGAGAGAGAGAGAGAGAGTAAATACAGACATGAACTCCATTGTGCTGTGTGAGAGAGCTTTTCTTCAACACAAAGAGTTGAATCTTGATGAATGAGGGCCGTTGGAGCAGTAAGGCACACAACAGGGCTTTGGCATGATATAGGGCGACCCAGCCTAGTCTGAGTACACACTTATTTTCATGTAGAAAATAATAATAATAATAATAAAAAAAAACCAAACATGTCATTTGGTCAGGGGCACCTGAACCTCCCCTTACATCTCACAACGCACATCTCCTATAAGTTCTAGGAGTGTCCCGCATATTGATAGCGGCTCCCTGACGCTACAAATAATAGATATATAATAGATAAATAATAATAGGTAAATAATATCGTGGAATTTTTTTTTTAGCTTGAGAGAGCCTAGACTCTTTGGAGACTGAGTGACTAATTAACATAACGAGAGAGTAACACAGGGAAAAAGAGAGCTAGACCATCATGATAGGTCTACTTACCAGAAAGAGAGACCAATCGTTTAGTTGTCCTCTTTCTGTTCAGTCAGTTTAGTATATTGTCCAGCATTGCCATGGCAGACTGCTCAGAGGACTAAAAAACTTCATATTATGTGAAGAGTGGACTACCTCATAGCTGTTGAGCTCCACTGTTTGCAACAGTGATTCCAGCATTGCCCATGGGTGGTTAAATGATTGTAAAAGACATGTTGACTAGAGTTTAACAGGTGGAATTTGTTTATTATCATAGTTAATGTTATTTAAACTGGCTGTCTAGCTGCCAGTGACCTACTTCATGAAGCCAAGATCCCTGTAGACTCACTTAGTTATAATAGAGTAAAAATGACTCTTTGAATTGAAGTACATATTTTAATGTCATATTTTCTGTATATGAATGCATCTCTCTGAAATGAGTTTTTGCTGGGTGCGATGACTGCATGCGACTGTACAGATCAAAGATAAATATGATCTGCAACAAAACTGTGAACTTGATCAGATGCACACTTCATTATTAATGACCATTGGCTCTGCCTGTTCTGTACAGCTGACTTTTTTTTTTTCCTCTCTCCTTTCTAGTAACGGGTGCTTGCTTCTTTGTATTTAGCGGAGCTTTGAAGACCTCATCAGGCTATTTAGCGAAGACCAGCATTGTTGAAGGTATTTCAAAAGCATTACAAGCAAATATAGGCCAGCACATCCCTTAGGAACATCATCTAAACGCAGCAGTTCTATTAACTTCTTTAACCTTGGACACAAGCTGAGCTGTATTGGTGCACAGGATCAGGTTTAGAAATGGAACTGTCTACAGCTTAATGTCCGGTTATAAGGATGCCTTCTGATGTCTGTCTGGCTGCAGTCACCATATAAGCTATATGGACAAAGTATTGGGACACACCGCTGAATTCAGAGTTTGGGTCCCTTACTTCCCATGAAGGTCAATCTTAAGGCTTCAGCAGATGAAGACAATTTGGACAATGCCATGCTTCCATAGAAAAGGTTTGGTGAAGAACCTTTTCTATTCCAGCATGACTGTGTCTCAGTGCACAAAGTAGCTCCATAAAGACGTGCTGGAGGAGTTCAGTGTGGAAGAACTTGACTGGCCACACAGAGTCCTGA
>JBBJLS010051145.1:0-13379 GCA_037577275.1 Bryconaethiops microstoma
TTTGAGATGAGGAAATCACCACTGCATGCTTCTACTTAAATGCCCTACTTTCATGATATAATATCACTGTAGTGTGACCTTTTTACGTTTTCCATAAATTTAATCAGAAAGCCAAATATCCCAAATAGCCAAATATAACTTTATGTCCTTTTTGTTAGTAGAATTGTGCTAAAAATGTCAATTTATTGTGTTAAAGTGTGCTAAAAATGCTCCCATTGCTTCAGCCAGAGTCTGGATTTTAGTGTCAGTGCAAACATTCAAATGTTCTGTAAAAAACTGTGGCGCACTGATAATCATACCAATCATAAAAAACTACAATGTCCATTTTTAATTGTACTTTTTAACCACACAATTATACCATTTTACAGAATATAATACACAAAAAACAGCAAACTGTCTTTACTCTCCAAGGGTTAACATTCCAAGGGTGTTCCTTAGATCAGAAATCATTTGCAATCAGACATCTTCAGATTCTGTGCTATTCACAGTCTAGGATTATTTTGACCATCTACCAAAAGAATACCACAAACCAAAACCAGAACTGTGTGAAGCACAGCCAAGAAACTCGACACAGTGTCCTCTGAGCCGTCACTGACACGTCTCCCACTTCTGTGAGCTTGATTAAGAGGAATGTTTTCACTGTGGTCTCAATACTGATCGTCATGATAAAGTTAAAGATTCTCTAATAATATATTATTCCATAATTTATATGTATATTCAGTTTCAGAGTAGTTACATAATCTTTAAACGTGTCTGCGGTTTTAAAATGTACAAGTATTATGAAGACGAAGACAAAAACAATTCAGGAAACAGTATTACTGAAAGAAAAAAAAACAATCAACACAAATAAACATTAACTTTCTCTGTCTCTCTCTCATCCCCTCCTTGCATTACCTTTACCTTAACTTTCTGACCACTTCGAGATGAGAGAAAGTGAGAGAGAGTGAGAGAGAGAGAGAGAGAGAGAGAGTGAGAGAAAGACGCTGTTGCAGTGTGTAGTGAATGCTCATACAGCAGGATCCTGTGCCCATGTGAGAGTAACAGTGAGGAGGCTGAGAATAACAGCTGCCAACAGTCATGTTACCCTGGAAAGTCATCATCATCATCGTCATCTCTCTGTTTTTCTGCAACGCCATCAGTGCAGTTCATCACAGGAGAAGAGGTAAGAGAAATCTGCTAACGTCCACATCAACTTGACCAAATCTATTTACTTCACCTCTTAAATGGAGGTCTTTATAACTTTATGACTTACACATTAGCTTTAGGCGACTTACTGAGTAATTCAGAGGTATTATTGTTACTTCAGTGAGATAATGATTCAAAAAAGTACAAAATTAGAAGTCCAAAAGCTATTTAAGCTTGGAATAACTTACAGAACTGCTGCAGAACATTTTAATACATTCAGCATCTATCATTAAAGGGAAAGTCTGAAGGGTTTGCACATCTGTATTTCTCTTTAAAATGCACTCTGGTCTAAAATGTTTCAATGTTGTATCATTAAGCACCAAGTCATCAGAGCATGGGACAGCAGTGTTACTTTAAAAGGATCATGTAAACATTGCTGTGATCCCTCAGCAAAACATCAAGCAGCAGATCGGGAATTCTGCACCACACAGCCATTTCTGATACATGTACTGGGATTTTAATTAATAAATATTAATCAGATAAATCACATAAAGCTACCACACGAAAGCTGTTTTGATGTCTGAGGCTCACACATGGCTGTCATCTGCATTTAAAGTGTTTACATATTTTAATATTAATATTTAATATTTGATTTATGTATTGATAAAAGGTTAATAACATAAGCTACAGTTTATTAACGGCTAGGCGTGCACTCCTGATCTTTAACATTCAAAATATTGAACCTTGTTTGAAAGTTCAGCATTGAAAATGTTTTCCTGCACTCTAGCATTAAACAGTGTTAAGTGTTCTTTTTTGCACAACCACCCACACCAGCAGAAATCATCTGCACCTGTTATTAATATTTAAACTGTGAGTGAGCTCCAGAACTGAACAACAACAGGAAACTGAAAGTCATTCAAGAATTTCATCACTAACTATCATTAGAACTGCTTTATTCAATGCTTCTGTCAAGTATATATGTTATTCAATCAAGTATATATGTTATTCAGATTTATATCACTTTACAGGGAAATACCCATCCACTTTCAAGGAATAGACTTCTGAAAAAAGAGGACACATAAAATATATATCACTGTCATAATAACTAAATCATATATTTCTTTATACTAACCTTGCACGATTTCATTAATAAACTATGTATACACACACACACACACACACACACACACACACACACACACACACACACACACACACACACATTGCTGAAAGAGGCCACTGCCATTAGAGAATGTTACCATAAATGGGTGAGCTTGGTCTGCAACGGTCTTTAAGTAGGTGATATGTGTCAAAGTAACATCTACGTGAAGGCCAGAACCCAAGGTTCCCCGGTAGAACATTGCTCAGACTGTCAAACTGTCTCTGCTTGCTTGCCTTCTTCCGATAGAACATCCTGGGACTTTCTCTTCCAAAAGTAAGTGACACATACACACCTAGCTGTCAACATGTAGTAAAAGAAAATGTGATTCATCAGACTAGTTCAACCTTTTGCTTTATGGTCCAGGTCTAATACTAATGTGAGCATTGTACACACTTTTGAGAGTGGTCAAGGGGTCAGCATGGGCACTCTGACCGGTCTGTAGGTACGCAGCCCCATACACAGCAAGCTGCAATGGACTGTGTGTCCCGACACCTTTCGGTCATAGCCAGCATGAGTCTTTTCAGCAATTTGAGCTTCAGTAGATCTGTGGGATTGGTACAGATAGGCTAGCCTTTGCTCCCCAGCCCAGAAGGACCATGACTCTGCCACCAGCTGCCTTTCCTTGGAGCACTTTTAGTAGATAACTAACCAATGCATACAGGAAATACTCCAAAAGATATGTTGTTTTGAAAAAGCTCAGACTGTGTAGTCTATCCATCACAATTTGGCCAAGCCAAAGTTTCTCAGATCCTTACACTCACCCATTTTTTCCTGCTTCAAACATCTGGTTGCCTAAAATATCTCACCCCTTGCGAGGTGTCATTATTATCAGTTTGTCTATGGTTTTCATGATGTGTCTGATTGGTGTGTGCATTAAATTAGGAGGGTTGAAGTAGGGATTTAAATTTCACATTTTGTTTTTTGTTTTTCATCTGAATAATTCACTTGTTTGTTTGTTTTTTAGTTAATGTGTATATTTGACTTGCTTGTTACCACATGAAGTACATTTTTAGGTTGAACTGACAAAATTTTTACACTCACTGCAAATATTTTTGTGCTGCTGGTCTGAGATACTGACGTTCCAATGGAACAAAGGGAATTTGTCTAATAGGAGACATAATAAACCCCAAAGGGTAATGCATGACTTGTGCATCACTTCCCAAGGAGGGTCCGGCTGTGGATTATCACTGGTGCAGAAGAGGCAGCAGTGTGGACTTTTTAAAATGTTAGTTCTATTTGATTTGGGTGAATAAGAAGCCAAGAGATGGGTTCCATGCAGACACTGTTTCTGAGCTTAAGGACCATTATCAAGTCAACAATAGCGCAAGAAAGTTCACTAGGACGATTGCAATTGCCTTACATATTGGTGTGTGAAAGGGGCTTGAAGCATCTTCCATGAACAGATACTTTATGAAAAAATAAGAACATATACTTTTTAAAAAAGATTTTTTAACATTTTGAACAAGCACACACATAATGATTCAGTTCCTAAACTACCTAAGTTTACTTTGGGAAAATGTTCTTTAAAGAGCCATTCAACAAAATGTTCTTTATGTGGTTCTTCTGTGAAAACTGTGAAAAATGTTCTTTTTGTGGTTCTTTTCTATATTCAGCAAGGTATGCATATAATGTTTTCGAGCCTGTTTAACATGTGGAAAAATCTCTAGTTTTAGATCTTTAGATCTCTAGTTATCTTTAGATCTCTAGTTAGACAGTGTGGACTATATTGTATGGACAGTTGCATTGTTGGAGGTCTTTAGGTAAAAGGCAGTTCAGAAGCTAGTCCATCTCTGACTGTGGTAGACCTCACATCACATCTCAAAATGTGTGAATACCAAATACATATTCTGAAGTAAATATTCCAAAGTATTAAATATTCCGAGAAATGAGTATAAGAACACTTGAGAAACCCATCCACACCGTTTCATTCGATTACAAGTTGCGGTGTGAACCAAAATATGTGGTTTGTGCTGTAGACACTTTTATAGACATGAGAGAACACCTGCAATGTGCAGCACATGTGCTCCACTGCTTTCATATTCCTGCCTTTGAAGCTAGAGGTCAAGACAGATCTGTTGGTCAGCTGATCACGGCAGCATGTAGGGTAACACATCCCATAAGTTCCAGAGACAAGCCTGCCGCATGCTTTACTTGCTTTCACCCAGTTGCCCGGCCCTCTCAGCAAGTACCTATAAAATCCACTGGTATGTTATTGCTATCTGTTAGACAAGGTAATGTGTTCTACATTTATACTTAGCCTGGCCTTTCTTTTCAATATGTAATATATTAAGGGTTTGGCTCATGATTTGGCTCAGCCAGATATTTCAGAAGATAAAGATCTGCACATAACTTCAGGCAGTAAAGGGGCCATATCAAGGCATCTGCAAGTTCCCTCAAAGTTGTTTTATGTTGTTTGTAAACATTGTTTTACCATTTAGTAACTATTTAGTACTGTTCTTGCAGTCCATGCAGTCCATATAAGTAAATTAATCTACAAAAACAGCAGGTTTTGAATTCGTTGTTGTTGTGATGTCACAAATACTGTTTCCTATTGAGCCTACAGTAATTTAACCTATGCATTCATCATGCAGGTATAAGGAATTTTTCAACACACAGTGCTTTTTTGAATGAGGCACAGTACAGGGCACTCAATGAGGACAGAGCTCATTTATATATCCACTTTGAATACACAGTAGCAAAAGCAGCCTGTTTATTCTAAGGAATAAACAGAAGTTGGAAAAGCTCATTTATACATAAATGATGACTGTTCTTGGTGCATAAACCCACACAAACATCATAAAGATGGCAGATGGTGGCCTAGTGGTTAGGGCGTTCGCCCTGCGATAGGGAAGTCGTGGGTTTGATTCCCAAGACTGCTAGTGGCACCTCTGAGGTACCCTGAGCACGGTACTGTCCCCACATACTGCTCTCCGGGCGCCGTGTTCCTGGCTGCCCCCTGCTTCACTTGGTGAATGGGTTAAATGCAGAGGAAGAATTTCGTGCTGTTCACACTGTGTGCTGTGGTGTGCTCACGTATGACAGAATGATCACTTTCACTTTCACTTTCACTTTCACCTTTCAGTTGAAGTGAGTGAGGCGAGCCAGAACCAGCTCGGGGGTGAACCAGCGAGTGCGAGTCAGTTTACAACCACCGAGTTGTTGTGTGGAGGAGAGTTGGAGGATGAGGAAGTGGACCTGGGCTTCTGGAGGAACGGGTGGATCGACGGATCCCCGATTATACCTTCAGAGCGCATTGTCGACCCCCTCATTCTAGGCTCGACCGCGGAGAAGCTCCTGCTTTGGCTCGCTGATTGGCGAGGCGAAAGATCCGCGGTTAGGAGACAAAGTGGTCCATGAAGTCAGAGGCTTCCTCCGGCGCTCCTCCACTCAGGCTCATGTCCGACTCGCCTCTTAAGGCAAGCCCTTGGCTGGACCAGCAAGCCTCACTTGTGGCCCGCTCGGGCACTATGACCCAGAGCAAGCCAAAGTTGGAGGCAGTGCTACAGCCTCCAATGCGACGAGAAGCACCACCCACAGCAGACACAGCTAATAAGGTGGTCACACCTGAGGAGGAAGAGGTGATCTTGGCTGAGGTCTCCGTTATCACACAAAGGCTGATTGCGGAGGACATGGCTGCGTATGGTGAAGCCAACTGGCTAGCCCCTCAGCCAGCGAGGAGGAAGCGGGCAAGGAAGCCCGTCTTGAGCACTCCTGCGAAAGCACTGGCGACAAGAGCTCTTCCGGTCCCCCCGCTGGCTCCGAGGACCATGGAGCAGGGCCAGTTGGACAAGCTCGCGGGGGTTGGTAGAGACTCTGGTCTCGGCCATCAGCAGATCCTCAAGGCCATGCAGCACCTCGCACCACCCCTCGTGGTAGAGAGCGCAGCCGAGTGGAAGATCACGGCAGCCACGGAGCGTGAAAGCCGTGGGGACGGTAGCAGAACTGAGGACCCAGCATCCCATGCCAGCGCAGAGAAAGCTCCAGCCTGTGCCAGTGCCGAGATGACTCCTACCGCCTGTGCCTGCACCAAGACGGCTTCAGCCGCCTGTGCATGCACCAAAATGGCTTCTGTGGCCTGTCTCAGCAACGAGACGACTCCAACTACCCGTCCCAGTGCCGAGACAGCTCCTGGTGGGTGCTCTAGAAGGGAGTAGAGTAGCTACAGAGGCTAGCAAGGTCAGAGTGAGGGCTAGAGTAGGCAGCCCAGAGCCCATATCATGCAGTCCAGAGCTGGTAACTGCATGAGAAGAGCATGTGGGTCGGGGAGGAGTCCTCCAAGGAGGGATTCAGTGTAAAGGGAGCTCGATCCAGGAGGACATGGAGAGGATCCCCATAGGGGGCTCTGTTCGGAAGGAGAATGGTGGGCTTCCCACTGAGGGGCTCCCTGGAGGGGGCCTTGCCCACAAGGTCAGTGATGGGATCCCAGGAGGCGGCTCTGCCCCCGAGGACAGTGAGGGGCTACCGGTAGGGGGCTTCAAGTACGAGGACTGGGACTCTCAAAGGGGAGCATCACATGAGACCCATGCGGGTTGTCCTTGCCGTGTGGAGCCAGGAAGTCATCCAGTGTTATGCGGTCAGGTGGGGCTCACGGGTTGCTGCCCTTTGCCACCGCTTACCCCTCCTCCAGCTTTGGGGTGTTTGGGTGGTTTGTTGGTGCCCCGGTGATGCACCCTAGGAGGGCGGGATACTGTCAGGGCTGGTGACTGTGACGGTTGGTGGCCGCTAGAGGCTGCCCTTTTTCTGTTAGTTTATGTTGGGGCTTTTATTTTGAAGGGTGATTGGGTGTGTAAGTATTGATGAGTCACAGCTGAGTTTAGTTTGTGTTAAGTGTTTGAGTTCTGTTACTGGTGGTTGGGTTTGGGTTTGGATATTTAAGGGTTTGTGTTCTGTGTACGGGTGTGGGTCAACCGTCGTGTTTGGTTTGTTTCTCCCCATAGGGGGAAGTTCTGTATCTGGTCCTCACACCTGCTTATGTTTGAAGTGTCATAAAAGTTATCAAGCATGAATGTCTGCCTACGCGCCTGCCCTCATTGGGGAGAAGAAGGGGAACGTAACACTACTTTTCATGAAAAATACTTACATGAAAAATAAGAAATATTTTTATATTATTTTAGCCCTGCATCAGACTAATAATAAAAAAAATAAACTCCCATCAGACCTCTTGAAGGGAGAAGGGCAACCCACCTCAGTCACCTCTACTCCACATCTTCTTCTTTTCAAATACCTCAAACCATATACTAATCCACCGAACCTTTTCAGTTACATTTCACCTGTCAAACGTTTCCACCACATTACTAGAAAATACAAATAATTGATTTTATTTCTAACAGTTTCTTTTGGAGAACTCTTAGAATCTTCATATAAACATTAGTGCTCAAATTTGTGTAGTCTGTTACATACTCTCAAAATGAAACCTGACAGAAGACTGAAATTTAACAAGAACACACACAATTATGTCAATTACATTTCTGTTTAATACCATTTACTCATATAGAAAGCCTTTAGTTGGGGTCATTCCATCCACATCACATCACACAGCACGCTCAGCCAGAAATTTCCAGAAACACTTGAAAGCTTTATCCGACGAAATTCTTTTGAAATACTCTGAATAACAGTAATTTGCTGAAATCATACTTAAGACTATATAAATATATTACTACAATATACATATATTACTACAATATTATAATATAATATTACAATATGGAGCAGCACTGCTTTCTAGTAGATGACTATCCTGAAGGAGAAGAGGCCCGTGATCGCCCCCTGGTGACTGAATCAAGCCAACATCCCTGCAAAGTTTACTAGCAGCTTTTCTATATAGAGAGAACATTAAACAATTGAGTTTAAATACTCTCTTAACTATGAATTAAATATCAAATCAATATTTGCACATAAATCCAGGATTTTACCACAGATGAATTACTTAGCTCTGTCAGATGCTGAAACACTATAGTACTGTCCCGCTTCAAGACCGATTGGCTGTATTTATCCTGCATTAAATTTTTTTTCCATAAACTACACATCTGACACTGGTTATATGTACCAAATAGAGTTATAATTCATTTTACAGCTCCTCCACAAACAGATTTGTTTTTGTTACTGTGCCTAGGATTGGTATATGGTAAATGAGCTCTGTTCTGATTGGCCACCTGTATCATGCAGTCTGGTCTGAAACATCTCCTATGACTTCATCATAAATGGGTGGAGATCAACAGCTGTAGGCTGAATTTGTGGATTTATGTAAATATATGACATCACAAAAAATGTTTATACAGTATTCTACAAAAAGATGATGATGATGTAAGACAGGATAGCTATCTTTGCAGTGAGGAGCAGAAATGGACGATTAATTTAATATCTTAAAATCCATACGTCTGTTTTAGAAATTCTAACAATTCAGACTTTACTCGCAGTAGTGCAAATTCTCAACTGCTGGAACCAAAGAGCTGAGACAGACTAGATACAGTCCACCAGTTTCAGGATAGTGGTGGAATCTTCAGGCCAGACACTCAATTGCTGACTGTTGAACTTCCCTAGATGACTTGTCTCTACTTGCAGATTGCATATTATTGCAGCTTCTGTCTCAGCTTGAATATGTATATAATTACTTGTGAGAAAAAAACAGATATGCCATGGTGCAAAGGCCTTGGAGGGTAAGGTGACAAAAGAAAACATGGTACATTTTTTAAAATGTACAACTAAAAGCAAATGATGGTGTTTTTTAGGTTAAATATATTACCTAGAACAATGGTTTTCAGGGCCCCCAGTCAGTCTAAATTGCTTAATCCTAGCCCCCAGCACAAAGGGATCAAGCAATAATATGGACCGAGCAACACAAAAAACTTCTGGGGTCTAGAGAAAAACATCAGGCATGTTAGTAAAGTAAAATTATTAAATATTTTTTTATTATATTTTTAAACTACTCATTTAATTATTCAGATATTAATATTCTGTGTTAATATGCAATGCTAATATTAATGTATTCATATTCAATACATTATTCAATATAGTAATATATTTAATTTTCACAACATTACCCAATAAGAAAGTGAAAAATGGTTATCAGTCCGGTGAAATCAGATTCATGCATGTCGTACAGTCCAAACTTCCTTTTTTCCATGCTTGAATGACTGTGTGTTTTCCAGATGTGAGAGCAGCTGTAAGGGATGAAGTGGAGACAGTAGAAGTTACAGAGGGAGTGAATGTCACTCTGAAGACTGAGCTGACTGGAATAAAGAGTTATGATGTAATAACGTGGAGGTTTGGAGCTACAGGCACTCGTATAGCACAGCTAGTTAACAGAGACTTTGTAAATTTGTTTAATGGAACATTCACAAACAGACTGCAGCTGGACACACAGACTGGATCTCTGACCATCAGCAACATCAGAACCACAGACTCTGGACTTTATAAAGCAGAAATCAGCAGTGAGGAGAGATCAACCAAACACTTCAATGTCACTGTTTTTGGTAAGTCTTCCATTTTCATTCTCCTTTAGCAGGTGAATAATAGTAATGTTTACAAGACATTTTATATGAAATACATTTAAGGTCAGTAAAAGTGTTCTAATCCTCACTCATATAAACAGATCTGAGAGTGATACATTGAATTCTGTGGCAGTTCAACTATCACTTTGCAGCAGTTTTCCCTTGTTCTGAATGTCATTAAAAGATGTGAAATATATTTTTCCCTCATACACTCCTAGCGTTGTATTGAACTGTATGAATCGATTACCAACAGAACTGATGGAGGAGAAGATGCAGGAATGTTGGTGATTAAATTATCTAGGGATGAAGGGATGCTCTGTCACACATATATAAGGTCTAATAAAACACAACTGTTGAATGTCTTTATGGTTTGAAAGAGGTGGTGAGAGTTATTTGTTCTGTTTTTCAGCTACACTGTCTGTGCCTGACATTACACACCGCTCAGAAAACCAGTCACAGTCAGAAAGATGTTCTGTGGTGTGTTCTGTGAGGAATGCGTATCAGGTGACTCTCTCCTGGTACAGAGAGAACCACCTGCTTTCCTCCATCAGTGATCCTGACAACAGCACCCTCTCTCTACCTCTGGATATTGAACATGGTGATTTAAAGACCTACAGCTGTGTGGCAGCCAATCCTATCAGCAACCAGACAGCACAACCCAATACTCCTCAATGTGAACAATACCATTCTCCCATAGGTATGACATGTACAGCAGTGTTAATGTTTTTTTTTTACTATTACTGCTGTTGTCGTCTCATTTATTAACTCAGTCATTTTTACAAAATACTGCTGTTTATATTTCTTTTGTGCTCTACTCTATTTTTGTGTAAAGCATTTGAAAGATTTTTAAGCAAAAATATAATCATTGAAATTGTAAATAATTCTGAATTTGACTGCAAATATTTGATGCAGCTGCCTAAAAGCTTATCATGGCTTGGATTAAAAATACTTTATTGTCACATATGTAGTTTCAAGGAAGCCAGACCAAAGTCAAGTGTTGAATTTGAGTTTAAATAATTCCACTTTTGTGTTCAGTTTACTTGGCTCTTAGTTTTTACATGTCAAAAGATTATGACTTATGCTTGTACATAATTATTGTACATCAATGGTTTTGCTTTATTTATCTTATTAATATTTTCTCTAATCTTTGATCATTTTGTAATTTATCAATGCAGCAGAGTGTAGTTGGAAATTGAGCTGTTCGTGAACAGTGATTCACCAAACTAGATTGTTTACCAGCCTTAGCAAAGTACACAATTGTGTTATTACTTCGGCTTTGCTAGGTGCAGTTATCATTACCATGTTATCATTTCATTTGAATGTAAAGTGAGGATTTAGGAAAATGAAAAATACTTTTCCATTCACAAATGTATTTTTGGACTATGAATCCTCCACTATATACTTACAATTTAAACACTGATTATTCAAACCCTGTTTGGAGCTTATATCAGTTTCCACACAACTGAAATCTCACATATCAAAGTGTTGTTATTAGAGCCCTTTTCACCACACACCAATAATTTCCAGTCTGCATGATCTAGAAGGCTGGACTGCCCTTACATTATACTTGTTAGCTGTGGCTACGAGTATAACATATTGTGACTGTTCAAGACTGTTTGTCCTGCCTCTGAATATCTCTCTGAATAGTTCCATCAGCATCAGTACCACCCTTTTTCACACTGAGAGACTCAAGTTAAGGCTTTTTTTTTAACTGCAGGTGCTGTAATACTGTCTATATGGGTTTTGGATGTGCTTGCACTAACATTCTTTCATCATATATAACCTGGTGTATCTTAAGGAGAAATCTTTGTGTTATGTTGTTATCTATTGGTTAGTGATGGTATTGCTACATGAGGTAACAAGAGAAAACAGATTGTTCAATTCAAACTAACAATGTCAAGTAAATTTTTCCTATTAAACAGGTCATCTTATCTTTGCCACAGTTACCCTCCCTGAGACATTTGCCAGGAACTGTCACTAATTCTTTTTTTAATTGTAACTTTTTGGCCTCTAACACCACAGACAGGGTCAAGAAATTATACTTAAATATATCTTACGTAATGCAATCTAAATTTAAAGGAAAATCTGTTTGCCTCTACAGGCAAGCTAAAACTTGTAGCTATTATGTTATTAAATTAATGCAGATGTTAATAATGCTGACATGTCATCTGCTGACAAGGCACTAAAGATTTTTAAAGATGAAAGATCATTACTCTGTCCAGAATCATACACACAAAAGTAGGGTGAGTTGCCCTAATGTAAGACATGTTTTGTAGTTTGGACTTCTCTTACAATGTTAGGCCAAAATTAAACTACAAAAAATGTAACTGTTTAGAAATCAAAATCTGTCCTACACTGATGGAAGTCTGGTGGGTTCAAATTAAAGAGTTAAAGATATATTAAGGGGACATATTATTCCAAACTCACTTTAGTTATACATGTTCATGAAGTTCTTTGCACAAAATCACTTTCACATAAAGATATATCACCAGCTTTATTCTTCACAGTTTCAGGCCCTTTCAAAATGAGTCATTTGGACAAAGGGCCTAGTGTGACGTCCCACTGGGCCAATTTGCATAGAACCACCCGTCATCCGTGTTGTTCTTTGGCTGCAAAGAACAACACAAATCCCTACACTTTCTCCCAGCCAAAGAAAACCAAAGAACTGCGTGGCTCCATTTCCCTGGAACAATCGGTTTCCTTCCACCTTAAATACTGCTATTTAAGGTGGAACGAAAAATTCGAATAAGGAAATAGCTTAAGCGTCGTGGGGGGGATCTGTACCTACTGTGCATGACAAGTCAGCAGATGAGGGAGATATAAGTACTTTCATATAATGACTTCTGTGCTTCTATAGCAGTTAGGTATGAACTAGCTTGTTCGTTTCGTAAGCATGGGATGGGTGGGGCGTGGCCAGCAACAGTGTATTTGCATAAAAATGACAGCCCTGAAACGGCTCATTTTGAAAGGGACCGAAACTGTGAAGAATAAAGCTGGCGATTTTGTGCAAAGAACTTCATGAACATGTTTTGTATAGTCCATAGACCTATTATAACTTTTTTTAAAGTGAGTTTTGCATAATGTCAACCTAAAATCATTGGCACAAACCATGAAGGCCACCATATATTTCCTCTGTTGTTTGTTTCTAATGACATTCTGTTTTACAAATTTCATTGATTTCATTGTCAGAATCAGACAGTCCTACAGCCCTATGAACTTTTTCAGTAACCCACACACTGCAAAAAGATCCTGAATTTAGGCTTCTACTTTAGTAGCTAACAACTATGTGGTTCTAACAAAACCATGAACATGGTATGGATCCAGATTGTGGCACATAGGCCTACAATAATTATGAAAGCCCACTTAAGAAAAATGAATTTGTAATTATTTTGTAAGAGTGGGGTGTGTGAATACAACAAAAGATTTTATTTCCTTTATCTTTTGCATTTGTTGTAACATTATTTAATATAAATCTCAGTGTAGAATAACTGATTTTTTTTCCTTCGTCTTTCTCAGTGTTCAATTGGCATGTTTTGTGGCTGATACCTGCACTGCTGCTGTTATTGGCTGTTATACCCCTTTACCTGCTATACAGAAAGCGA
>JBBJLS010051214.1:0-13375 GCA_037577275.1 Bryconaethiops microstoma
CCTTCTTCAGAACCAAATTTGAAGAATCTGCATCTAATCCTCGTAAGCTCTTTGCCACCTTTTCATGCCTTCTCAAATCTCCTTCTCTCCCTATATCTCCAGATCTCTCACCAGAAGACTTAGCAAAATTCTTCAATGAGAAGATCAACGACATTAGATATTCTTTCCTCCAACCACCATGCTGCCCATCACACAGAGACCAGGCCATGCTGCCCAGGTTCATGCCTTCTCATCTTTCTCTCCTGAGGAAGTGTCACAACTCATGACCTCCAGCAAACCTACCATGTCTCCACTCGACCCTCTCCCTTTGAGCACGCTCCAGATGATATCATCAGCACATTGCCTACATAATCAACGGCTCCTTGATGACCGGCTATGTTCCATTTGCCTTCAAGTCTGCTGTGGTCACACCGATTGTGAAGAAACCTTCGCTGGACTCTTCAGATGTCAACAACTACAGGCCGATATCCCTTCTCTTGTTCCTTTCCAAAGTCTTGGAACGTGCTGTTTATAACCAAATCAACTTGTTTTTCTCTCAAAACAGGTTTTTAGACCCCCACCAGTACCTTGGTGACTAACCATGTCTCTCAATTCGCTACCCTCCCCCCCCACAAAAAAAAAAAACCTCTCACTTAACCTCCGAGTTTCTTTGACAGGTGTTGTTTAGGTGTCGTTTTAAAGGTGTTTAGGTGTACCGAGCGTGCAGTAACTTAGTTAAATAGTGGATGTTGACTTAAGTTTTGCTTTACAGGTTTAAGAAACAGATGTGGACCACTTGAGCACTGATGTATGTCGCTCTGGATAAGAGCGTCAGCTAAATGCTGCAAATGTAATGTAATGTGTGTGATATCTGAATTTTTAGCCCCTTAAAATCAAACCAAACTAAGACAGAAAAAATTCCACCTCAATCAGGTCAATAAGCAAGTCTATTTCAGATTCCTTCAGATGTAGATGTGTGTGATGGTGACGATCATCCAGTTTGCTCAGTGCTAGTTGGTGGTTTATAAGCTTGTGTTACTGGTCATCTACTTTATACTCAAAGCTCCCATTCATGGCTAAAACTGACTTACTTTAAAAGATCACAATCTTCTTCTCTTTATCTTAGAAAGTGTTTGGGTCTCATCACTGTAGACACAGACAGAAGAGAAGCAGTGAACATCAAAGTGTGAATAAACAGCAGGCAGATAAATCCACTTTGTATCATATAATTTGATCGGTCATGTTGGAAATCGGTGGAGCTGTATCTCATTATTAGAGGAGGACGGAGGAGAGAAGGAGTCTTTGGCTTGCAGGACTTCAGTCTCGGGCCTCTTTTAACCCCGGCTCAGCGCTAAAGCCTGGTGTTAACACGGGGCACACAGAGTCAGCAAGCAGGCTCATGGGATGGGGTTACTACTGCAGCTGAGAATGAAAGAAGGGATTGGGAATATAAAGGCGAAAGGAAGGACTTTGCTACCATGAAAGTTAAGTCTATTTACAGCAGCACTGTCTGGGGAGATGGAGAGAGAGAGAGAGAGAAAGGGAGAGAGAGGGAGAGAGAGAGAGGGGGGAGAGAGAGAGTGAGAGAGACAACAAAGAAAGAGAGATAGACAGACAGAGAGAGGTAGAGGAAAACAAGAGAGGGGGAGAGAAAGAAGAGAGAGAGAGAAAAAAGGAGAGAGAGAGATAGAGAGAGAGAGAGAGGGAGGAGAGTAAACACAGCTTCAGGAAACATTTCAGGGAAGAACAAGGTGAAACAAACAAAAACAAAAAGCCTGTGAATTGCAGTGAGAAGGAAAGCTTCAAAGCCTGCAGGTTGATGTGCGAAATTAACTTTATTAGCATACAGTCGACTGAAGGACACGCGCTTCAAACACTGAAGCATGGAAACAAGGCCAAGAACGCAGAAAAAAACCCACCTGAGTGATTACTAATACTGTTAAATTCACCACCGCTAAACCTTGAAGACAAAAATGTGCTCCAAAAAATGAGAAAACAACAAGAAAAACAAAACAGATAGTGAGGAAAGGTACTTATTTTCTTTTGTATTACCTTAAAGTGTCAACATCACTCTGCTTTTTGTTCCTTAAAGCTCACATTAAAACATTCAAGCTGAAAAAGCAGAGCGAACAGAGAAGTTATCAATTAAATTAAATCAACCACTGTTGATTGAGGCTGGAAGAAAGTCCACAGCAGAACACAAACATATTCCACTGGAAAAATATAAATATAGAAATACCGTAATCGCCAAATGATCACCAGTTAAATCATCATCCTTTAACTTTCTTGTTTTTCTTTCAAAGCAGAGAAAAGTGCAAAGAAGTTTATCAAGAACAGGACATATTGTGTCTGCTGGAACAAAACTTGGCGTCTCTATTCTTGTTGTTTTTGTCTTTTTTTCTTTTTTGTACAGAACGAAAGTGCTGGCCGCTGTAGACACTGGATCAAACTTCCTTGACCAAAAGGCATGCTTGAAAATTCATTAACTTTAATTGACATTTTTGAGGTTTTTGTTTCATCTGGAGAAAACATTATTCGAACAGCACCACATAAAACATCAACAGACCTTCATCACAACAGGTAATAACGGGCAGTAAATTAGCTGACCAATACATAACATTGGTTTTAAATATTTACAGTAAAATATCCAGCAAACATTTGAATAATGAACGTCTATTATTCACACAAATAGATCACATTCAGATTATTCCAACAAGTTTTGAGGAAACTAGAGAGTGAACCACAACTTTATTATTGTATGTGAAGTTTTTCTCCTGTTTTTACCACTTAACACATGTTGTGGCAGTGGAGAAGCAGAGCTGTGATCCTACTCTGAGTACACAATGGGTGCACCTCCTCTGATTACAGACAACTGCAGGTGATTAGCGCCGACACTACAAAGACTTGCTCTTTCCGGTAAGAGACAGACAGGACTCCTCCTGTATTTAATGACTTTAAGAATAAAAGGGCTCATTTCATTAAAAAAGGAAATTGTTTTCACTTTTTTTCAAAATGAAAGAGTTTGATGTAGTATGTAAAGACTGTTCAAGTTTCAAAACTTACTGTTCATTCCACAGTCCATATGGACCGTCTTCCCTAGTCAATACAGTTAATTTTGAAATAGGATGTGTATTGACATCCATTGTCCATTCCTGATGAAGACTTATAAGTATTGTTTTATGAATGCAGCACAATTCAGGGGTAGGTAGAACAGGGATGATTTACATATATTAATCTCAAAGGCACAGTAATTCCAAATTTTACTTGCTCAATATTGAGATATAAGTAGAGTTTGGAAAGTGATCATGTAAAAAATAAATTATGACTGGTCAATAAAGCCACACAAATGTGGGATATGTGGGATATGGATCCTTAAAATGATATTCTAGGACTTTAAAGTTTGCATTTAAAATGTTATTATTTTACTATTCGCTGCTAAATGTAGATCAGACAAATATCTGATCAGTCTAATTAGACCAGTATTGGTGCATCATTATTTGATGTTTTGTGCAACCCTACTTAGCAGTGCGTATTCCTCCCACCTACTGGACCCAACTTTCACACAGCTTCATGTGCCAACTGAAAGAGATGTCACCTGTGCCCTCTAGGTGACGTTTTCTTTGGCACATGACAAAGTATTATTCAAACAGACTGTATCTGAATCAGATAAGGCAGAAGCTTCGGCATCACGCAGACTCCTCGCTGTTCAATTTCCTCCCAGTATCCCTGCAGTGCGAGCGAATGATGTAGTTGACTGCAACCCAGGTGCCAGGCTGCTGATACACCAAACAAAGCGCACAGGATGCCCTGAGCGCTCTCAGGGGAGGGGAGGCGCTGATGAAATTCAAATCCAGAGATTTATTTATGGATTAAAAGATTACTTGCGCAAAGGTAACAATGTATATGAGCCAGGTGATGACACATAATTGCATAATGAAGTGTGTCCTTGCAGTCCAGCAAATGGAGTCGATACTTCTTAATAAAGGGAAGGAGAAAACAATGGTGGAAACAATGGGGAATACACATGCATGAGAGCACATACACACTTGTAGATGCTCACACGCACACAATACCAAATGCTGAAGGCAATGCCAATTGGAAATACACACCAGATATAAATATTTATGCATGTCGTTGAACTAATTTACAATTCAAAGCCAAAGATTCAACAGAAGCTCCACCATGCACTAGTGATACTTTATATCAGACAAGTTATGTTAATATCTATACTCAGAGTGTCAAGATGTGCATGTTACAAGATGGGAGCCATCAGGCCTTCAGTCTTCAGAGAATTTCTAAAGATGACCCTAAAAGTTAGGGAGTTACAAAAAGTTGCAAGGCACTAAAAATAATTAAGTTTTGCCTATTATGTTGCTTGCATGAACCCTGACTGAATGATAGATGTACCTGCAAGCTGAAGGGCTGCATTTATTTTCTTTCTCAGCTGTAGGCAGATCAGCTGGCTATCAGGCTAAAGATGTCTAACATCTTTAGCCTGAGGTTAAATGGTTCTTTCATAGACTTTGGATTTACAATAGCATGTTTTATTATTAATTTTCAATTTAAATAAACATTTTTTGTTGTTGTTGTTTTAGCCACTAGAATGGGAAATTCCAACGAGTTAAATACATGTCTGTCAGGTTGTGGTCTGTCTCCTGGCAGTGAAGGGGGGTGCAGATGCAGACTTCCATGCTTTAAGTTTTATTTCAAAACAAAAAGGCACGAGGGCCTAAACACAAACAAAAAGCAAACAATGGAGACAGGACTAAACTCGAACGCAAGCAGAAAGTTAGTGGACCGACAACTAAGGTTCCATTCAAACTGAACTAAATACCCAAAACCCAAAACACACAGACCAATAGAAACTACCTGTCAGCTGAAACGAATGATACTTTAACTAAAAGCCAGTGTACACAAACTTGGCAAAATAAAAGACATACATACTAACAGAAAAGGGCGGCTGCGAGAGGCCGCTAACCGGGAATGTAACAGTACCCCCTCTCTAGGGTGCAATCCTGGGGTGCCAGTGGGACCATGGGCCCGGCAGAAAGGGTAGAGGTGGGTCAGGTGTGAGCTTAATGTGCACCTCGTGGGCCCCGCACAGCCGCCTTCTGCTGGGTGCTTCTCCAGCCGGCCTTCAGGATGGCCCATGTGGGTCCCACCCATCTACTCCTATGTGAGGTCCCCACATGTGAGGCCCCTCCGTGACCTCCATGTCCAAGCCCCCTTGTGGAGCCCCTGGGGGGCCGTCCATGACCTTCGTGTCCAAGCCCCCTTATGGAGCCCCTCGGGGCCCCTTTGTGAGCCTCTAACCCCCCCCTCAAAAAAAAAAAACTCATGGGGAAAATCCCAGCAGCCCCCCTCCAAAAGTGCAATTCCTGGTAGCCGAATCAGCCCAAGGTTGGGAGCAGGAACAAAGACTGCAGCTTCTGGGGTCGGGACCCATGATGAGGGCTGCAGCTTCGGGACTCCTGACATGGGCTGCAACTTCGAGACAAGCAACAAGGGCTGCAGCTCCAAGACCCACGATGATGGCTCCAGCTTCGGCACCCACAACGAGGGCAGCAGCTTCAGGACCCGCAACAAGGGCTGCAGGTTCAGGGCCAGCGATGAGAGCTGCAGCTTTGGGACTTGTGACGAGGTCTGCAGCTTTGGATCCCAGAGACTGGGTGGATGAGCCCCCGGATGAAGTCATGGACCTCTCGGGCAGCTGGTCAGCAGACTGGAGACGAGAGCATTGTGACCCACCTTGCCTCTGAGCCGGGGAACTCCTCTGCAGTCAGACCGAAGACGAGGGGGTCAACGATCACCTTTGGAGCCAGAATTCTTCCCGTGTCCACCCACCTGCCGCCCCAGCAGTACCGATCCTCCTCGTCCTCGGAGCTGATACCACCCAGCAGATCAGTGATTGAAAACTGACTCACCCTCATCAGTACACCCCATAGCTGGGTCCAGCTTACCCCACTCAGAGAGCACACCCCATTACCCCACGTGTCCGTGGCTAGCTATGCTGCACCTTTGTGGGTCGGTCCATCTATCAGGTTGTGGCCTGTCTCCTGGCAGTGAAGGGAGGCGCAGATGCTTCCATGCTTTAAGTTTTATTTCAAAACAAAAAGACACGAGGGCCTAAACACAAAAAAAATTCAAATTGCACTAAATACCCCAAACCCAGAACACATGAACCAATAGAAACTAAACATTTCTTCTACAAAAACACCAGTCAGCTGAAACTAATGATACTTTAACTAAAAACCGGTGTACACAAACATGTCAAAATAAAAGACATACATACTAACAGAAAAGGTTGGCCTCTAGTGGATGCCAACCGGTGATGTAACAATGTCTTGAAGATTATTTAACTGCTTTCATCTTTCCACAACATTGCCAAATCATAGACATGGAAAAGACTTGACTACGCACTGAGGTATTTGTCTGCTCTGAGTGCTGCATGTTCAGTTCATCCTCCTAATCTGTCACTAGTAATAGTGGTAAATTCATTTGTCAGAAGTGTCAGTTCTGCCCTTAACTCTGGCTGTAGAGCCCTTTCAGCAGGGTAGAGCCTTTTCTGCAACTGGATAGCAATTTGGTAGCATAATCAAGCTTTATCTCAAGCTTTCCCATGTGAGTAGTGCACTGGACATTACAAGGACCTGAAGCTGTTAGCTAGTGATAGGTATGATAGGATAGTAATCCATGTAGGGGCCAATGACATTAATCTGTGGCAGTAAGAGGTTAATAAGAATCGTCTTAAAGAGGTGTGTAAATTAGCCCAGACAATGTCCAGTGGGATAATACACTCTGGCCCCATCCCCATCTCTGGCGCTGTGTGCTGAATTGCTGTATGTCCAAATAGTGGGTTTTTATTGACAATTGATCCATATTTAAGGGTAATGCTATTCTCTTGTCTTGAGACGGGAGGGTGCTGGGTAACAATGTAGCTCAGATAGCTATTGTTAACAAAGCAGCGGCAAGGCCAAGCAGCTGACTGCTTAAACCAGTCATCTGCAAGCCAGCTTGAGTCACCAGGTAGGTTTCACTCTTTCAGTATTGTAAATGAAATAATTTATTTAAATAAGTGATTTTGACATCTTACGTCTTACAGAGACCTGGATGATTTTGTTTCACTAAATAAGGCCACCCCCACAGTCTACAACTACATACACAATCCTACAGTAAGCAACAGAGAGGGAGACATAGCAACTATTCACAGAAGTGCCTTAGGTATCAGAAAACAGGTTTTACCTTCACTTCTTTTGAAGTCCCTTTTCTTAACATAACTAATCTAGATACAAATATGATCTCTTTTTTGTAAATACTGTCTACAGGCCACCAGGGCCTTAAACAGAGTTCATATGAGAATTCAGTCATTTACTAGCTTACTGTAGGTTTTCCTCAAAATGTAATCGGATCTACTACTGCTGTCACACTCTTGATTTAATCCTTTGTGTTAATGTGTATAACATATATATTCTTCCACAGACCACAGTAATCTCAGATCATGACATTACATATCAGCCATCATAAAATAAATTGAGAACCTCTTAGATTTATTAACCCTAGCTGTATCTCCAACCAGTCCAGCAGACTTATAAAACCTAACTGAACGCTTAGATTTCTCTCATCGATCAACTCTAATATCATTTAACATTTAAGACATAAAGGAACAAGATATATTCGATTGTTATATCCATGGTATATGGAATCTTTCCACTCTGTCTAGAAGGAGAACCTTAGAGACTACAGAAGAGTGTTTATAGCAGCGTGCTTAGACTATATTTCATTTATCACTGAATCTAACAAAAATAGAAATTCTAGATTTCTATTCATTACAATTTCTAAAGTAACTAGGAATCAGGGACGTACAGAATCTCAAATGCAGCCTTTAGTAGTGATGATTTTATGGACTTTTTAAAAAAGTGTACCCCACCATGTCTGCTACCTGATACTGCCAATGCAGATACTGAACAAAAAATATAGCTGTAGCAGAGAGGCTGGTATTCTTTAATCCATTTCAACAGGCAGAACTCACTACGATTATTCTTTCATCAAAATCTTCTTCCTGCATACTTGATTCAGTTCCTATAAGCTTACTTAGAGAAATCTTACCAGTAAGACTGTTTTAGCAATAATAATCTCCCCTCTTAGCACTGGTTATTTACCAATAGCCTTTAAACTAGCAGTTATTAAGCTTCTATTAAAGAAACCAAGTCTTGAGCCATGTGAGCTTTACTGACCTATTTCTAACCTGTCATATTCATGTTTGCTTCTGCATAAAAATTGCATATATGAAAAATTCCAATCTGGATTTCTGCTTCTTCACAGCACTGAAACAGACCTAGTCAAGACAGGAAAAGTTCTCTCAGACTTGAAAACCTGGTTGAGGTTAAAGGAACAGCCAAAGTACAATAGGGAGTCTTGCAAGGTTCTGTTTTAGGACCTCTTTAATTTACATAGTACATGCTCCAATTGGGTGTAATTAACTGAAACAATGGAAATAGTTCCACTGCTACATAGACGACACACACCTTTATATATCAACCAACCCAGATGATAAACAAAGTTAATACATTTAAGATTGTGTAAAGGATATAAAAGGACTGAAAGCACATAATTTTCTCAATGCAGTAAAAACATGTCCTTCTTATAGGTCCAAAGGCTGCCAGAAACAAACTGTCAGGTCTAATGTTTGATCTTGATGGGTGCTTCAGCTTCTTCTGTGACAACTGTAAAAAAATCTTTGTGTCACTATTGACTCACATCTATTCTTAGATGCACATATAGGAATTATTACAAAAACAGTGTTTACCTTCCTATTCCAAACATTGCTAAGAAATGTACTATCCATAGATGATCCAGAAAAATTTGTTCAATCTTTTATTACTTCAAGACTTATTATAATGCCCTGCTATGAGGATGCTCCAACAAGAACCTAAATAAGCTTCAAGTAGTCCAAAATGAAGCATCCACAGTCCTTTCTAGAACCAGAAAATTTGACCACATTAGTCTGATATCATCAAGACTACATCGGCTTCCAGTCAAATTTCATATTGATCACAAATTTCTGCTATTAACATGTAAAGCCATGAACAACCGCCCTTTCAAATATCTTTGAACCTGCTAGTTATGAACCTTCACACTTACTTAGATCTCAAGGTGCTGGCTATCTCCTCTAAATTATCAGAACTACAGCAAGGAGAAGAGTTTTTTCATCTAAAGCCCCCCAGCTTTGGTATATCCTTCCATCAATGGCTGACACTAATATACAGTCTCAGTTTTTAAGTCTAGAGGGAAAACCTACTTGTTAAGTCAGACTTTCCATAATTAACATTTCTCACTAGATGAAGGGTGTAGAGCTGAGTGGTTATAGGATACAGAATTCAAGTTAACTGGGATGCTGGTGCTGTTGTCCCACCACTCCTCACGTTCACTCAAGTTTGATGTCAGTGGAGTGTTGGGATCACTAGAGTCTCTGGGTGCTCTTGTGTCTGAGATACCCCTTGGCTCTGTCCTTTCTAGCCAGGCTGCTATAACCAGGTATGCTGGAGTCTAATTTTCACTCTTTATAATTGCATTTTGTACCCTGTAAACTTTAACATGAATAACTGTGTTTTCTTTTTGTTTTTCCTATTGCTGTGGACTAGAGACTCTCAAACTACTCCTCACACCAACTCCAGCAAAAACTACCACTACTGACTCTATCTGTAACTCCTCACAATGACTCCAGAAAAAACTTCCACTACTGACCCTAGCTGCTTCTCCTCACACAGACTCCAACAAAGCTAGCCATAGACTGCCAACTGTTCAGCAGTGATTATGTCTGTACACAAAGCCCTCATTGTTAGTTATCTCCTTAGGGTCATTACTTTTACTCTACCTCACGCTCCAGGTCAACCAGAAAATGATGTGTTCCCTTTGTGACTCTTGGTTTGAGTCCAGAGGTTTCTTCCTTGAGCTTTAGAGAGGTTTTTCTCACCCCTTGGCTCACTCACTAAGGGCTCGGACCTGGATTCTGTAAAGCTGCTTTGTGACAGCATCAGTTGTATAAAGCACTATATAAATACAATTGAACTGAAATTGCACTGAATATAAGAAATGAAGGAATATGTAACGTGAACGTTTTGCACAAGCTTTAAGTAGCTTTGAACCAAAGCTGACTCCTAAATGGCTCCATATACAGTGCCCCTGAGAGTGTGGGAAAAGGCATGAACACACTATTAGCTTGGTGATAAACTGCATATTGCATAGCTTTAATAAACATTCAGAAGACATATAGGTTCACTGGTAGGTTTGAACAGTGATTAAAATCGCTGCATTTATGTTGGAGACATCCAACTACTGAAAATAAATCAGTAGACAGTATGTTTTTCTACTATTTCAAACAAAGCCCACTCTGGATAACTTTGTTCACATCTCAATAATGTATTAATTACATTTTGAGAAATCTGTACAATTCCCTTTTAATTATGCTTTCACTGAGTGCTGCAGACTCATTTCAGCATTTAACATTTGTCAAAAAAAGAAAAGAAGAAATGCTGGCACCTTTTTTATTTTTGTGTTGGAACTTTTTCTTGTATCATGATGCAAAAACCACTTCACTGGACTGTATTCCATCCATCAGTGTCTATTCACTCTATTCACCCCTGATAACACCATTCTTGTCTCATTCATTCGGATTATTCTCATCCTTATCATCTATGAAAACCAATACCGATAATGCCCAGGTGCAGAACTGAACAGAACAGAATGGCTGTTTTTTGTGCTAATGTATTTTAACTTTAGGACACCTGCTCCATTGTGATTTCATATCTATTGACAGGATTATTCGCCATTTGAGGGAATGGGACCCCTCAGATCTTTGGTTTTAGCCATTTGAAACAAAGTAGCCTCAAATTCCAGTTAATGTAAATCACCTGGTTTACTACACTGTGAGACCAAAAGTATCTATATATTTGTGCCATTTTAAATCCAAGAATGGATCCTAAAATCCTACACAATTGCATGAATAATAATAATAATCACTAAAAATCTTACTACCAGTTTATTGAAGGATTCTGATAGATACAGAAGGATAAGAGCCGAGGACTGAGCTGCCACTCTGGCCGATTTTAAAGCTTCAGTCACTGATAGTCACTGTTTCAGTGGAGTGGCCACTCTTCAAACCAGACTAGTTTGGATCAAGGATATAATTCTGAGACAGGAATTCTGAGAACTGTTTGAAGACCGCCCTTTCAATGATTTCGGATAAGAATAGAAGCAACGACATTTGCCAAAAACTTGAGCTGGGTTGAGGGAAGGCCTTTGAGCAGAGGCATAACCTGAGCCAGTTTGAAACTTGTAGGAAATGTTCCGGAGGTTAGTGAGGCATTAACCACATGCATGATAGTAGGCATGATGGCTGAAGAGATTTCTTGGAGAAGTCATGTAGGCATAGGGTTCAGTGGACTTGTATTAGGATGGCTAAAAGTCAGGAGTTTAGATACCTCACTCTCTGTGAGAGGGGTAAAAGGCGAAAGTGATGCATTCCAACACAAGTAGATATAGTGGGACAAGGATTGACCCTGTGTCATTCAAGGAATAGGCTACTGATGTCTTTTCTTTATACACCTTGACCATCTTGTGCTTGGTCACACATCTGACCAAAGGACAGATCTATATGCCTGATATGCACCTTTGATGGCAATTTTTCCTGCATTATACTTCATTTTACATCAGTCTAGCCATCAGAGAGGGCTATTCTGTTTGGGTCCCGGAGGGCAGAACATTTCCCTCCTCAAACATGCCCACTAAACCTAGTAATTACCTGCTAATTCACCACACTGTGCTCGACAATGTCTCTCCTGTCCCAGAATGACCGGCTATCTGTGTTTACTCCTGAAGCAAGAAGCTGTACTGACATGACCTCAGCAAGAAAAGATTGACAAGTTCAATCAATATTAGAAATATCGTGTTTTATTGAAGTATCCCTTAAAGGTAGTGTTTGCCAACTGACAACCCAAAATGTCTGTGTTAACACAGCTTAATGATTTCCCGCTTCTGATACTTCCATCAGGCCCAATTAATCAGCTAATTAATGAGCTCTTCATGATCTGGATCGAGAGTGTTAGAGCGGGGCCAATACTAAACCACGTAATTTAGGGTAACTGTGGAACTGTGAATGGGAAACACCGCTTTACCGCCTCACACACTTGGCACGGCAGGTTCTAACAAGCATGGGCACACATTCAGACCACAAATCAAATCACTCACAAATCTGCTCCCAGTGAGAGCATACTGAAAGCTGAAGTTTATTCTGAATGAATTCATTTTTTTTTACTCAGGTCTGAGGGTGTAGACATACACCAAAAGTGTACAATAGCTAAACACATTAAACCCATGCCCCCAACATGCACTGCATTTTAGAAAGGTTTATCACATGATGTATTACACCATATTGGTTATTTGTCTTTTGGAAATGAGTAAAACCTAGAGTATTTCACATGCAGCAATTTTATCCAGTGATATGATGATATGACGGTATGATGATGTTACACCAGTATACTAATCACCAACTGATCATCTGGAATCATCTGCACCTGTTTCTTCACTGGTTCAGGCCTTAAGTTAGATGTTCTTTGTTCTGCTTGAACGATTCATACGTTGGTCACTGTGTGGGGCATGGGGGTACTTGAGGGGGGCATGCCCCACACAGGTATTTGTGCACAAACTATCTTTTCACTTTGGTCACTGTTCACTTCCTCTGATAACAAGGAAAAACATTCCTCTGAAACTGGTCAGATTCAGGGACTGGACTCGAAAGGAGAGTCATTGAAAGTCCTTCAGGAAGCCTGGAGAACTGTTCCTACAAGTAAAAAAGTTTGGCTCTTCGGAAACAAATGATGAAGAAATTTGGGGTGACAAAATACTTTTGCACAGTATTGTATATACTGCTGTAAAAATTGTGCATTCTGGAGGAAAAAGGTCCAGCTTCTTGCCAAAGAAGTAATTTCATAATTTTTTTGTGAAAGTTGAGGGTAGGGTGATCCATAGTGCATTTTGGGTTGATGTAGTGGAGATATTTATTTTATACCTATTTTCTATAATAAAGTAACAAATTAAAATTTAAATACCTGTGCACAAACTATATATTTTTATACTGAAGATCTTACTGAGTGTGTAGTAGTGCCCCCTCGAGTACCCCCATGCCCCCTCTGAGTGTAACATTCTATTGTCTTTTCTCCTGTTTTCATGTTTATGTCTTTGTATTGTTTGTTGGTTTGGTCTTAGCCCTACATTAGCCCTCTGAGGTCGGAGGATCCATAAACGGATGCTTTTCAGTTTTTCAAAACAATCATCTATAGCTCTGTGAGTTTTTGTCCTAGAAGCATATATGTAACACCCTTAGAAAGCTTGAACCCTC
>JBBJLS010051235.1:0-13373 GCA_037577275.1 Bryconaethiops microstoma
TCCTCGTCCTATTGGTTCTAAAGGGATATATAAGCTGTCACAGGGTGGTTGGATGGTGAGAAGCATACTTTGGTCACAGACTGATTGCATGTTCCTTGGAAGGACCTTCTTGGATTGATTCTGTTTTAAGTTTATAGTATTGTTTAAGTTAAGTTACTGGCCTACGTGCTCTTTTTGTTTCTTTTTTCTAAATAAAGCTGATCTCATCAAGATGTCTATCTGCGTCTGTGCCTCCCATCTACCTGGTTTAAGTCAGAACGTGACAGATGGTCTGGGGCTGTTTTGCTGCTTCAGGATCTGGAAGACTTGCTGTGATAAATGGAACATGAATTCTGGGTTCTGCAGTAGGACAATGATCCAAAACACACCAGCAACCTCTGAATGGCTGAAGAAAATCAAATTGAAGACTTTGGAGTGGCCTAGTCAAAGTCCTGACCTGTATCCTATTGAGATGTTGTGGCATGACCTTAAAAAGGTGGTTCATGCTCGAAAACCCTCCAATGTTGCTGAACTATAACAATTCTGCAAAGATGAGTGGGCCAAAATTCCTCAACACTGTAAAAGACTCATTGCAAGTTATCGCAAATACTTGATCGCAGTGGTTGCTGCTAAGGGTGGCCCAACCAGTTAGTAGGTTTAGGGAGCAATCACTTTGTCACATTTTTTTTCTCCCTTAATAATAAAATCCTTCACTTAAACTGCATTTTGTGTTTACTTGTGTTGTCTGACTAATATTTAAATTTGTTTGACCTGACACATTTAAGTGTGACGAACATGGGAGAAAATGAGGAATCAGGAAGGGGGCAAACACTTTTTCACACCACTGTATATGTATATACATATGTGTACACACATATATACACATACATGCGCACATACATTTATATCAATACATACACTAAGGTCCCCACACACTGCTGCCTTCCTGGCCGTTCACTGCTTCACTTCCTGTATGGGTTAAATAGAGAGAATAATTTCGCATTGTTCACACTGTGAGCTGTGATGTGTTCACTGATAACAAATGGACACTGAATAAAAAGTTTTGTTCGGCTCACTGCAGGGTGTTTTTGATGCTAGCTTTGAACAGGACCTCAGAGAAAAGTTTCAAAATTAGTCGTCACATTTCGCAATGACATGCTTTATAGCTTGTGTCAGACTGCAGAGGTGGGAGTAAGCACTACTTGCGGTCTCGTTTTCCATCACCACTGTTCCTGCCGGCCCACGTTTTCCTACAGACCCCGCCTTCCCATTCCGATTGGTGGAGTAGTTGTGAAGAGGCGTTACTAACCTGATACTAACCAATCTTACCACGGATGGTGGGGCACCACCAGCCAATCGAGGCACGGGGGCGGGGTTTGTAGGAAAACGAGCGGTGCAATTAACAGCGCTTCTCACGAGGAGCTCGAGCTCACAGCTTCCTTTAACAAAGGTCACGAGTTCTGTAGAGACTCACCAGAGGAGGATACACACACAGGGCACGCAGAGGTGGGTAGAAGGAACATATATTTTACATTTTATAAAAAACTGCCTTGTTCTCGACTGCCTTCATTTAATCAGTTGGCTTCTTTTTAAATTCTTATAAGGCTGCACGATTCCTTTGAATGACCTCTGTGTATAATAATGTACTATACAAATAAACTTGCCTTACTGCCTTATGTTTAGACTTTATGTTCAGACATCCCACTTTTGAGCTTCAGCATTTTATTTTAGACTAAAATGATCATAAAAGGAGATAAATCTATATCTATATCTAAAGCAGTCAGTAAGTAAAGTTTTATTGTTATCCCAACCATATTCATATAGTACACAGTGAGACGAAATATCGTCCTGCTGAACCGTAGATGCAACACAGAAAAAAACAGAACAGCAGCACTCAGACAGATCAACAGTGAGGGTAAAAAGTTAACCTACATGTTTATAAATACATCTAAGTTTACAAATACTTCACTTAAAAAACAAAATACTATAAAATACTTTAGGGGGACACATTAGGGAGCCAATAACAATACAGTACTGTATACAGAACAGTAGCATAAATATAAACATTCTTATATATACATATATATATATATATATATATAATTACATACATATACATACATATGTGCATATGTGTACATATATACACATATACTTATACATACACAATCGCACATACATTTATATCAGTACATATAGCACATATATACAATGTTATACAGTTTTCCAACAATTGTGAATAAGTATAAATGAGTAAATGAAAGAGTATAAATGATCATAAACAACTACAATTATAAATATAGTTATAGTTGTAATGATAATTGTGTGATTTTCCATATATTATAAAAATATATAATTATGGCCACACTACAATGTTGTATACAGTATACAGCAGAGTTATAAAAACACTAAAGACAACAAGACAAAAGGGAGACTCTGATATTTGGATATGAATTTTATGTTTTTTTATAAATTTAGCGAAATCTGTCCTTTGGGGATCAGTGCATTTCTATATTGCTTTCTTCATTTAAAAAAAAACTGTTTAAAAAAGATTGTAAAGCTTAGTTTTATTATTTTATATTAATTAAATTGTTTATTGCTGCTTATTATATCTCTGTATATATACAGATGTACATATATATATACACAGATCTGGAAAAAGATAAGAGATCATTGCAACTTATTTTTAAATCAGCATCTCTATGAGTGAAAACCATTCAATGCAATTTTCTGTTATATTCCTACACAAACACCTCATTCTGCTTTATGAGGTACTGATTACTGATCACCTGAATCACATCTTAGTTAATGAGGAAAAGTATAAAAACACTGCTGTAATCAACTGTCGCCTCTTGCAGTGTGACCAGTTGGATGGCAAAACACTACTAGAAGTTCGTCAAAGGTAATTATTGCCATTCTGTTTGAGTGAACAAGAGATTTGTTTTTTTCTATGAATTATTCAAGTTCTGTTAACACTGCATCATTTGTCTTGTATTTTAAATATATTGTCATTTCTTTTAAAATTATGCTTTAAAGAACAATATTTTCATTTGGAAATTAGGAGAAATATTGTCAACCGTTCTTAAAAACTAAGGCAAAGCTGTTCAGTTCAATACTCGCACCTATAGAAGATAAAACCTGAGAAACTGAACATTTTTGCAGTGGTCTCTTATTTTTTCCAGGGCTGTGTGTGTGTGTGTGTGTGTAGTAGCTACCAAAAACCGTACTTTAGACATTATTACATTAGAGTTTTACACATTTTAGGTATGCTCAGCCTCTCTTCTGGATATGACATTTGGAAATAACTCATGATCAACCATGTTGGCCACCATTCCAAGAACCGTTCACCCCATTGCCCAGGCTGGTCTTTTGCTTCTAAGCTCACTTCTGACCTTCTGTGGTGGCGATGTTGGGGATTTCTCACCATGCTTGAACTACTTCTACCATGCCTGGCCACCCAAAGGCATCCAGGGCACCCCCATCTGCCAGCGCTACAAGAACCAGTATCATTTCGCCACACTGTACAGCCAGGAACGCCGTACACCATGGCTTTCAGCATACGCCTTCACCCCACCTAAGGGCAAGAGGCCCAAAGGCACCTGGAAGTATGAACCTCAGGTAAGCTTAGTCCCCACTGTTCACGCTTCCTGCTGTTGCTCATCCAAGGCACTGTTGCTGTTTCAAAATGTGTGGAACTGGTGTTCCTTATGCAGCCAATGACAATGTATATATTTAATGAAGAAGTGTTTATGCTATGACACTATCTGAGGTGCAAACTGTGCAACCACAAGCACTGAAAAGGACATCCTGTGAAATGGATGACTAACAGAAAATAGGCATCTGTTCTAGACAGCTGTCTTTAGACCTGTCAAGATCTCAAAGATTTTTTATAAAACAGTCTACAAAATAGAAGCCCTGCTTGAGGTCATCAAAAATTCCTGTTCAGACCAGATTTGATCATTCTGCCTCGTTACACACACCTGATTTGAGTCATAAGATAATTAGTTAGGCCTAAGTGAAGCCTAATCCTGGAATATACGGAGAACCTACATTTAAAATACCATAGTCTAAGTTTAATAACTGACCAGGAAACTGCTAATGTAGAAACATTTTTTATGTGCAAATGAGGGTTAGAAATAGTGGGGAATCTGACCCAAATCTTCTCCACTCTGGTGTAGTCTGAAACGGCTTTTTGTAGTGATTAAATTTGTCCACTTTTATAGGTCTCAGTAAGCCAAACTGCATCCTAAAACACATCAGCAAGTCTGTTCTGAAGAGCACATGTAGTTAGAGTTTAGCAAAATGTATTTATGGTAATCATTTGGAGGACTACTTACTTCTAGTGTCACTACAGCATTACTCTTTGGGCTGAACTGAAGAAGTGCATTTAGGGCTCCAAACATTACATCTGGCCGGTTAAGTCGATTATTTGCATGTTTGCACAACAGATATTGCGAAGCATTCCCAGATGAGCAAGGCAGAAACAGCACTAAGGGAAATCTCCCTGAAATGCTGTAAGAAAGAAACCTTGAGAGGAACTAAGACTCAGAAGGGGAAGCCCATTCTTTTTTGACACAATAACAGTAACTCACAATTGATTGTGTCACACACGGGCCAGACTTCTCTGAATATGGAAGTTGAGGTAAACATGCAGACTGTGATTGTTAGATTTACCTCTGACTAAGCAGTCATCTTGATGATGCTTTTTCGTTGTATTCCTGTTCTTTAAGCTTTTGAGTGGAAGGAGGGTTTTTTCCAGTCTACATTAGGACTGTACAGTATGGATGATCACAATATTGGTACATACTGTCATTTGACTTGCAGCATCAAAGGGAAGTCCAGCACAGTTCTTGCAGTGGTTTAATGAAATGGTGTGTTGTAGATAAACTTACCACCAGTTTGAGGTGGAATGTGCTATTCTTAAAAAATGTTTCCTGTATTTCTTTACAGTGGAGGTGCTAGGAACCAAGGGTTGCAATGTCTATAATGCTTGTACAGACATATCATTTACTACCTAAAATGAGCAGTGAAGCTACAGGTGCCTTCACGTGTCTTCTAAGTTTTAATGTAATGTTGATGATATTAAAATGAGTAAATCTGAAACTGTGTTTTCTTTGGGGACTGATTAGCTTCAGTATAACCTGCAGCTCCAGCATGAATGAATTGTTTTAATTAAATTAGGCCAAAATTGTATTTCGCAACTACGGCTTAGCAATACCGCCAATTTTCTTTTTGATCCAACACCAGGTGATAGCAAAGCTAATATCCCAATACCAGTATTAATACAGACACTTTTAAAAGGCTTTTTGTGCATGCAGAAAGGAGAATTGTCATTTTTTAAGTAAAAAACAGTACGTGTGGAAACTGAAATTCCTAAGTAAATCACCACCATGAGTGTATGACCTTCTATTACAGAGCATTCACTCCATCACGTGTCTATGTGAATGTGTGCGCATGAGAACCAGAGATAGAATGCGGAAGGAAAAGTAGTTCCGATGCGACACAATTATTCGCTACACTGTTCACATTTTCCATGCTTTATCAGCGTTAATGGCAGGTGAAGTTTAAAATAATTATATTTAGCTTATTAAATAAATAAAACACTTAATATTGATATTTTGTGTCAGGGCCCATTCTCAAAGAGATCTTTTAGGATCAGAAATATCGAGTATTTTAGTATTTATTCACCCATCCCTGCTCTCACCTAGCATAAAGCATTGTTTCACGCATCAGGCAGTCTGTGAATAACAACTTCATGCCATAGCTGAGGGAGCTTTTAGTGACATTAAACTCTTCACCACCACTGTAAACAGTTTTAACTGCAGGTTTCTAAATCATAACCATTACGTATAAAATTCGAAAAATGTGTGAATTTTCCCTTTAAAAACAGACATGTGCAACATGACATGCTTTTCTTCAGCTATTGTGACCAAATTCATATACGTCTTTTCATCAGGAACGTCTGATCACAGTGGTCACAGCACACAACACAGACCAGATACCGCAACTGCAATAATGATTATCAAGCAACATGCTACCTGTTCAGCACTGATAGATGTTTCCCTTGACCAAAAACTAAACAGTCACATCAGGATGATTCCCAACTGTGGTATGAAAAAGTGAAAAGTGTCCATTTGTCATACATGAACACACCACAGCTCAGTGTGAACAGCACAAAATGCATTCTCTGTATTTAACCCATTCACCAAGTTAAGCAGCGGGCAGCCAGGAACACAGCACCTGGGGAACAGTGTGTGGGGACAGTACCTTGCTCTAGGATACCTCAGTGTTGCTGCTAGCCGTCCTGGGATTCAAACCCATGACCTTCTGAACCCAGGGGCAACTCCCTCACCACCAGGACACCTGCCCCTGTAAGAAATAGGATTGTGTGAGCATTTCTATGGTTTCTGGATCAGCATAACTCCATTAGTAAAACAAAGTAAAGGAAAAAAATTGATCTGTTCAAAATGATATTAAATTTTCATCAACAAAGGCTCAAGCCTCTACATAACTTTCCAAGATCTGATACAGATTTGATAGTATTTAGAGCAGTGCATACTCACTTTATACATACACACATGCACACACATACTGCAACAGTATCATACAGTCACATGAGGTCAAGGGCGTTCAAACACTGGACACCAAAGAGGAAGTGAAGCCGAGAGAGAAGCGGAACTCTGCTGTGGTTTACCGCACAGAGCGACTGCACTGTGTTAACATGTGCTCTCTCACTCAGCTTTCTCAGTACTGAGCTGCGGAACTGACTCGTGAGTCAGCAAGTACTTACGAGCAGGAGATCTCTCTGTTTCTCTCCTGTGCTCTCATCTTCATGCCTTCTGACATGAATGTTGATCTGGTTATCAGAAAAACAGGTGTTAGGAGCATGCTTTACTTCTCTGCACATTTTCACATTTTCATTGCTTAAAAATAATACTAGCAGTTGACAGGGGCAGATCTAGCATGGCAGAAATTCCACAAATTGGGTTGTGGTAAAGGTGGTATCCTGGAACAGTGCCACATTTAAAGTCACTGAGCTCTTAAGTGCAATCCATTCTACTGCCAATGTTTGTATATGAAGATTACAAGGCTGTGTTCTTGATTTTATGTGCAGCCAGTGGTCTAGTGGTTAGGGAGCTGCCCCTGTGATCAGAAGGTCATGGGTTTGAATCCCAGGACTGAGGTAGCCTTTGTACCGTCCCTGGGCACTGGCTGCCCACTGCTTCACTTGGTGAATGGGATAAATGCAGAGAAAGAATTGTTCATACTTTGTGGTGGGTTCAAACATGACTATAAGGGGCCACTTTGTTTTACTGTAAGCAATGGATGTGGCTGAAACAGCTGAATTCAATAATTAGGAGAGATGAATACATCGTGCACATATAGTTAATGTGCAGTAAAACTGGTTTTGTGTTTTTGAAAGCAGGTGACTGCATTCAAAAAGACATGTCAAAAATAATTCTGCAAAATAATGTTTTTCTCTCTTGTTCCTCTAGCTGGCCAATTCACAGTCTGATGGCAACATGGTACCATTCCCCATACCGCCAGAGAAAGTGGACCAGAACGTCATAGAGAGCCAGGCTGTTCAGGAGGACTACATCAACTCCACCTACACCCGAGGCCACCTGAACCCCAGCCAGCATCACAGTGACAGCACTGACCGCCATGCCACCTTCACCCTCACCAACGTAGTCCCACAGCGGGCAGGCTCCAACGATGGCCCTTGGGCCAGCCTGGAGAATCAGGTCAATAAGACTCTCCAGGCATACTGCCTGGGGGAGGCCTATGTGGTGACTGGGATCATCCCATATGAAAAAGACAGATGGCTAAAGGATGAGGGAAGAGTGGCTATACCTGAATACCTGTGGTCAGCATACTGCTGCCGGAACTACAGCCAGAACCTTCCACAGAGCCTAATCGATATGTTTCCATCATATGCTGCCATTGGAAGGAATGATCCAAACAGCACAGAGGAGATTGTGCCAGTGAACCCGCACCGGAAGAAATTTGAACTGGGATATGATGTTCGTCCCATGCCCCTGCCCACTCTGGAGACCTACCTGAGGCAACGGTATGGAACGCCATTCAGTGTCTTCCATGAACAATGCTCAGGATCATGAGCTTCATGAAGGATCTCTAGTGTACACTCTTTAAAATAAAAGGGTTATTTGAGCTATTGCCTTAGAACAGTGGTTCCCATGCTTGATCCTGGAGGTGCTGGGATCCTGGAGGAACGGGATTCGGGAAAAAACGTAAATAACTTGTTCTCCTTTTGGGAGAAGAATCATGCAAATCATTTAAACATTCAGACATTCAAACTAATATAAACGTAACAAATACATTTTAGATTTAGAAGTTTTTCCAAGAGGAATGTTTATCTGCAGAGACACCATGAATTAATTTACATTAATTTAACTGATTAATACAAATGTTCTTCTTTTGTCATACATTATGTGGAGGTTTAAGTATACTCAAAAAGTAGTTCCTCTATGACAGATGTTTTTTAAATCTACTGATTTGATACTGATACAGAAAACATGATAACACACAGAAAGCTGACATTCCATGCTGACTCCTTTTACCTTTCAGTTTTATGAGTTAAAAGGGACAAACCCAAGATCACCGAATGCATTACTGTTAATATATGAATGGGTCTGAGTCAAGTAATTGATCAAAATGTGCTCCTGTTTGGATGGAGTGGAAATGCTGGTTTTTCGTTTTTTAGGAGAAGCCAAAATGGTCTCAGATGAGTTACAAATAACATACTGTTTTACTAAATATAACTGAGTATTACAATACTGTCATTAAGCCATGAAGCCATTAAGTATTTAAACAGCAGTTTTTTCCCCCAGTTTTATAATCATTATTTAAAACTGATCATCTGGAGAAGGATTTGATTTGCCTTGGAAATGATTTAGATACATTTTTAGAGAAAGATAAATAAATATTAGAATATATGTAGAATTAATTTCGTCTGCTAATCAAAGACTAATAAGAATCTTAAAGGTGAAAGCGTGCAATTGTGTCTGAATGAAAATTCATCTTTAGTGAGTATTGTAATTCTTTTGTTCTACCACTAGATGGAAGCATATATTAAAAAAGAGTACACTGACAGACTGCTACATTTTATATAGGCGTACCAAATGGAATGTGAAAATGTTTTTGCTGGCTTTTGCAGAACAAATCAGTTATTTTTGACAATAAGAAAACATGTGGGCAATTTATGTATACATATATATACTGAACAAATTTCCTGTGCTGGGTCTACATGCTGTTTGGTACGTGTATTAGCTTTGAACTGTGCAATACTCTTCTCTTGTACCTCAAGATAACTGCTCTATACCTCAGAATACACTTTTGCACATATTCATGTTGCTTCTGCTTTTGTAGAAGTCCTGGTTTATAAATACTTACGTTTGAGCCTTGATTCTGGGAATAAAATAAATCTTGCACTTGTTCAGTGTACTTTTGCGCAGAATCCAGCAACTCATACAATACAGAATTTTATACAGAACCTCAGGGTGTTTACTGTCAGTCATCACAGCAAAAATAAGACAGAGAAAATCAAATTGTAATGTAGTTTCACACAGCATTTCACACATGAAATGGTCTTATGAAAGTCTTATTTCATGAGGATGAGATGATGAGTAGAATTCACCGAAGGTACAGCTATGTCAAACTTTAAGCATCCCCAATTAAATTACGTGTTTTGTAACACAAATATATGTACTATTTTATTAGTTGGGTTTGAAACATTAGAGAAAAAATATTAGTAATATTATTGAATATTACCATTATTTTTGCACTTTGTGTTTCGTTTTTTATTTATGTTAAAGTCAGTAAGTAAACTATACAAACTGAAGGTGAGCTGTGGTGCCTGGCACCAAGATGTTAGCAGTAGATCCATAAAGTCCTGTATAGAGAGGCTCCAGAAGTTTGAGATCTGATCCCTCTCGCCCTCTCTCTCTCTCTCTCTCTCTCATTCTGTCTCTCTCTCTTTCTCTCTTTATATATAGATATATATTTAAAAGGTCTTAAAAATACGTAATTTTGATCAAATCAGGTGATGCTGAATCTCCCTACGAACATGAGAAAGAATCCACTTAGAGGCACTGAGGGGAAAACCACCTTTCTTGAAGATAGTATAGTGACCTAGTTACCTCCACTGCAAGGAAGGTTTGAAATAATGTTTGAACTCTTACTTCATTCTGACCTTGTGCACCACACCCAGAGTCCTTTCCGCAGAATGTGCTTGCACAGCATTTCATCCCGCTGCTGATAGCTTTGAAGATTCCCTCTGGCAGCATGTTCTTGTAGAAGCCATCATGGAAGGTCGTTGAGAATGTGACGGTGATCACCTCGCTGCGGCAGAGGCCCAGCTTGCAGAAGAGTTCCTACTGGAGGTCAGGACCTTCATAGCTCCACAGGCCATGTTGTCATCTTCAGTCAAGAAGCAGATGTCAGTTGTTGCGCAGCAGCCTGCAGGCTGCAAGGCGTCCAAGTGCTAGCCACTGGAAGAAGAAACAAGTAGGAGGGACAGAAAGATGTGGAAGGAGAAGGAAAACAAGGGAAGAATGTGGGAAATTGAGCAAAGGAAGTAGCAGTGGGTACAGAGCGTGAGATGGACTGAGTAAGATGTAGAAGGTGGTAAAATCATAGACATATACATTATATTCTACATAGTGTAGCTGTACATTTGCACAATTTGTCATACCTTACATGACTTGTGTTTATTGTGTGTTTTTTTTACTGTTTGCATTCTGTGCATGTGTTTGTTCCAGCAAGATCAATTCCTTTAACCTGGCCACTAAAGTGACTCTCATATCTGAAGTCAAACACACACAGCTTTGACTATGTACAACCACTGGCTTGGTTCAAACACTCCAGCACAATACTGCCTAAAGTGCTAAAGACAACACAGAATCAAGACAGCTGCCTTCAGTTTCAGATGCATCCCATGTCATTATAAAACAGCAGCAATTATAAAACAGTTAGTTCTGATGGCACACTCTAATTGTATCCTTCCACTGAGTGCATCTTTTTACACCACAGCTACCTGTTAGCTTCCACTATAGCTAATGTTGCATTGCTTTCTTTCAGAATATACTGGCAATTTTTCAGCTTTATGCAAGTTTAGTGTGTGATGTATTGAGTACATGACATTCTCTGAAGAGACAGGGGTAACAAAAAACATTCTGACCAACATGGCGATAACTAAAGGTATTTAGAACTAAAACATGAATATTTAACTAGCTGACGGCCAAACATAAATTCATCCCTCAACAAAACAAAAACTCCCCCTTTCCTCAAGCAAAACAGAAAGCAGCAATTGATGCCACAAAGACGTGTCTTAATCCTAAGGAGCTTCAGGTACATCACTCTGATCCACCTAATCTAGAGGGATAAACTGCTGCAGAGGCTGACGCTGTAATACACTATATGGGCAAAAGTATCGGGTTGTCTGACCATTATACTAACAAGGACTTTAATGACATTGCATTCAAACACATACACTTTAATATGGAGTTGGTCTCCTTTTTGCAACAATAAAAGCTCTTCTTGGAAGGCTTTCCACAAGATTTTGGAGTGTTTCTGTGAGAAACACAGAACATTAATTCTGTAGAGCATTTATGAGGTCAGGCATTGATGTTGTATGAGATGGCCCGGCTTGCAAGCTCTGTTCCAGTTCATCCCAATGGTGTTGGATGGGGTTGAGGTCAGGGCTCTGTGCAGCCAGTCAAGTTCTTCCACACCGAACTCACCCAGCCATGTCTATATGGAGCTTGCTTTGTGCACTGGGGCACAGTCACGCTGTAATAGAAAAGATTCTTCCCTAAACTGTGTCCACAAAGTTGGAAGCATGGCGTTGTACAAAATATCTTGGTATGTTGAAGCATTAAGATTGCTCTTCACTGGAAGTAAGGGGCCACCTAAATTCAACAATTAAGAGATGTGCCCCAATACCTTTGTCCATACAGTATAGCTAAAAGCCATGGCTAACTCTGGGCTAACTCTCCTTATGTCAGTGATGTATGACTCTTCTACCTCAAAAAACAAAATAAAACACCACAGCATAGTATAGCATAAGTATTGGATACACTAAGGCATTAGCTTGTGTCAGAAGGACACTGTACATATGGTCCAGGAGTACAGAGCATGACCCATCACTGATAACAAGCCAACATGCTCACTGTTTTGACTGCTAAAAAATCAGCACCTATAGCCAGACAGCTGAATAATCTGCTCTCTTTGTAAAATATTAATATTACAGACATACAGTGCATATGACAGAGAGTGACTAATGTTAGCCAGCTGGTTAAAACAGCTACTCTCATTAGTTTGTTTTAAATCAAAACATTGCCTAGCATAACCTTTATCTTCTTCTCACTCTTGTCAGCTGGAAATACCACGATTTGATTTGTTATTGCACACTGCAATGACAGGCAAGTGCAGGTTTTTATTCCAACCAAACAGGAGCCCACCTAGTTTCAGACTTCAAATAGTTAATCAGGTGCTCCTGCTTGTTTAGAACGAAAACCTGCAGCCACACCGGCCTTTTGTGGATAAGATTTGACACCCCTGCTGTACTTGTTTGGCATGTGGTGTGACATTATCTTTTATGGCTCATTTTTCAAAGACACATTTTTCAAAGACACATGGCAAAATCTATATAATACGTAAAGTTACTGCAAACCAGCAAAAGAAAACATTTATAACAATAATTTTATAAAAATAATTTTAAAACACTAAGTGCCCCAAACTCTTGGAATGCAGTGTATATGCCCCTGTCTCAGTCAGGGGCACCCTCTTCAGGCTGTGCTATGTTGGGTCCATACTGACTCAGCATTAACTGTCTGCATAATACAATGTGATGTGAAATAAGTACTTGATATGTTTAATGTTGTTTTTTAAATTGTGAAACTTATTGGTGGTCAAGCTGGTCAAAAGCCCAGGTTTTGAAACTATCGGTCAAAGTTGGAGCACATCTCAACAGCGATGTTTATGCAGCTGTTAGGCTACACTGTAGTGTGTGTGTGTGTGTGTGTGTGTGTGTGTGTGTGTGTGTGTGTGTGTATGTGTGTGTTTGTGTGTGCGTGTGTGTGTGTTCGTTTGCAGATGTGATTTGCTGGCTAAGGGAATGAAGGGTCCAGCATAATGCAAGAGACGTGTGTGTAAGCGTGGATTTGATGGTAGCACTGGCATGTCGGTTTGGGTGCTGAGCCTTTCAGAAGTAGCTCGTTGGGATCGCTTCCAAACAGTTCACACAGAACAAACCAGCTCTGACACATCCTTCAGTGTAGTGGGTGGAAAAACAAGACACACACACACACACACACACACACACACACACACACAGACACACACACACACACACACACACACACACACACACA